>CM042437.1:16890136-17195136 GCA_023631565.1 Gymnocephalus cernua | reverse complement strand
GAGGCTGGTGAGGAGCAGCTCGTATAGCAAGTTAAAGAGACCACACTAAAGGCTGCTTGGTGCTGACATACTATGTTACAAGTGTTTTTTAATGTAATTTCTTTACTGTTGGCAAACATTCACCTCATTTTATGAAACTGAGCAAAAACAAATATATAGGATGATGATGATATACTCCACAAGAGCAGAGATTCAACTTCAAGAAGCACTTGTTAAGGTATTATTAAGTCCAAGTCCAAGTGCTGTCTTGGATTTTAACACATGGGTTGATCTGGCTTCATCTCGTTGCTTAACCTACCAACTAACTCTGGAAGTCAAGTCATTTAGGGCACCACCTAAGCCAAATGAATAACGTTTCTCAGATCTAATGATTGTAGTTGGTTCCCAGTGGACTTCTTTAGCAAGTTTTGTCTTAAAGCTTTTTGAATGTTATTTATTTATTTATTATCTGGACTAGCTTTTCCAATGTTTTAGACACAGATTTGGTAATAATAATGGTAAAAAAGGATGGACTTTTTTTGTTGAAAAATTTTACCTAACGTCAAATATGTGCACCTAAGTCTTCCACAAACCTAGGGAAAACACTGTATTATGTGGCCACTTTAAACACACAATCAACTATGGTATCAGGAAGTCCCCAACACTTCATTTCCCTAGAAATTTAGTAACTGATCTTGGGGGTTGGGAAAGCTAAAAACTGCAATACAATTTTCCATAGATCAGTAACAACCACATTTTCTTACACATTAATTTGAAGACAGGCGGTGTGCTCCCAAGAGAAGGCTTCAGCCCAGTGGGTGAGCAGGATTCAACCATTTGAGAAGCTGAAAGACAGTGAGATAAATGTGAATTTCTGTTGTTTTAAAAGTGCTGAAATATTGTTACGCCTGTCAGCCTGTACAACTGCTGCTGCACCAACCTGTAAGTGAGAGGTTTTCCCGTTTCTCTTTCATGTCTTTCAAACGCTGTGCCATATAATCTGATCTTTTTAACGCAGGGCTATAGACTATTCCATTCTCTTCATCAATATAGACGTCTGACGCATCTGTAACTGACGGTAAAAAACAAACAAAAGGTAGTAGTTGTAGTTTGTCATTTCACATTTGTTTTTTTAAAAGTTTCTAAAAAGGTGCAATAATCTCTTACCCAGAGGTTGTTTTGGAGCTAGGTCTTTCATCAACTTGTCTAACTTTTTTCTCATGCGTCTGTCGTTTTCAGGTGTCCTCTCTGGGGAATCTTTTGGCTGCATGCAACGATGCTTAACGTGAATCAAACAAAAGAAAAGTTTTCAATAGGTAGTCAATATTTACACGTTTGAATACTTTTAAGGTCAAAATCACTTAAGTAAAAGGCCGTGTTCTCACTTTGCTTAAAAAAGCTGAAAAATGGAGAAATTGCTTTATCACACTATGACATTAACCAGATCAAATTCACTGAATTTATCACAGCAGTGAAATATCACAAACTTTAATAAGATTGTTTTTAACATAAGAGGCTCCCAAGAGGTTATGATTAGTTGAAAGAAGCCATATTAACAGGTATATTCACAAACTGTTTGTCTACATACTGGTTCCAGTAAATTCACACTAGCTTATGTTAGGGCAAACTATCAAGGAAAATGGTAGTGGTAGTGTAATTAATCTAAACAATACATTTCGCAGAGGTTCTAGTTCTAGAACTTGTGTGGATTTTTCTGCTCTTTCTGACAGTGAAGTGTAAAAAGAGATAAATAAAAATAAAAGGTATTGCATTAGCTCTTGTATCGTGTATGAAGAAAAGACCTCGGTCAGTGACCCAAAATCAGCACAATGTATGACTTGACGAACAGTGGTCCAACACTGATTTACAATGACAGCTCAAACTGTGACACCAACATTAACATCTTATGTAAATCTGACTCTACTCACTTTCTTGTTCTTCAACAAAGGATTGCTTTCATCATTAAAGGCTGGATACAAGTCTTCATCCACACACACACCGTCGTCGTAACATCTGGACATCATTTTACCAAGAATAAGCCACATAAAGAGATTCAAGAAATGATTCAAGAAACCGTCTTGTAACACTTCGTAACTATTCAATCAAAACATAGCATAGAATTATTAAAGTTACAAAGTACACAACTTTCAGTGTTATTCTTACCTGCCTACCCAGAGAACAGAGACAAGCCTCACGCCACTTTTCTTGGCATTCCTCCATGTAGCCGAGTGACCATTGTTAAAGACTACATGTGTGACTTGTTTACTGAATGTTTTTGATACCTGTAAAAGAAAAACGCATTTAGGTTTAGCAAAGTATACGTATCTATGGTCAGTACAATATAGTGCAAATGTGTCTATGTGTGCTGCGGTCTCACCTGGGCTCCCATTTCCTGCAGCTGCTGAACAAATGGTTTAGAATAGTTTGCTGTTTTGTCTGATGACCACACATCAACATAGGCAACGACATCTGCAGACAAATTGAACACAGTCATAAGCGTACACCATAAGCCCTAAAGTTCATCTTATATTACCTGCAGTAAAAGTAGGATGATGTACAATACCTTTAAGAGCTGAACACTTGTTGCTTGTGGTCATTACTAGTCTCTTTTAGATTCACCTACACAAAGAAAAACAAGCAACTCATCACATTTGTGACGCTGTAATTTAACTTCAGAAGGGTGAATATAAATTGTGACAATCTACCAGTCACGACATGGAGGCTTCTGATCTAAAGCTGTGCTGCTTTCAACTTGTAATGCCACTGTACTGGAAATTGAAAGTCTAGTCTGTATGAACACCTGCCTCTACCTGCATTATTAAAACACACTACTTCTTTCCACAATCTATAAATGTGATGTCTTATAACTTATATATCCATGCAATGTAAAACCGCATCTTCCTAGACTTTCACAGATGAAGCTGAAAAATTTAGAAGCAGTTCTTTTACAAATTTCCCATTGCACCAAAAGTTAGCTAAGGATATCCACTTTAAAATTATTTATGGAATATATCCTTTGTGGGGAATTTTCAAAAGGGCAATAACAATTTCTCATTTTGGGATGAACAAATGAAACAACTCAACATTTATTTTATGAACGTAGCTAAACGTTAATAGACGAACTTAAACGTGCGGAAAAACAGGTCATTGTTTTGTTTTTATGTCATTGCTGTTGCTTGTCTGAACTTTAAAAAAATGTACTATGCCACTTTTGCTTGAAAATTACTTGCAAATTTCAATTTAGTTTGTTAAAAAGTAGCTAATTCTGTATTGTGGTCTATTGTAAATCAAATGACTGACACGTTAACATTAGCTAGCTAAACCACCTAATGTTAGCTAACAGTAACGTTAGTTAGCTACGTAACAAACGTGAATCGACGACTACTACCATATAGATACATGACGTTAGTTAATGTGTAAGTTAGCGTACTAAGAAGTTAGTATTAGCAGTACAACACCGTGAATACTGATATCAACCACTGTTTTATAACTGCCGTGCACTTACTTTATGCGGCTGTTAGATTTAAATTGCACAGTCCCCTAACTGCAGTTGTTTAGTTCGCGCGTGTAGTTTGTGATGCAATGCATTCTGGGATAAGGGCCATCATTGGGTGATGGGTAACAAACGTCACTTCCGACCTAGCGATGGCAAAGGGACCACGATGCGGAAGTGAATCGTTTCTGTACAAAAGCCCCACCTAAAGTTGGTGTTGCAGTCCGCCAAAAAAACACAAAGAAGAAGCGAAGCTCTCCTTTTTCCCCGCTCTCATTCGACCGGCTCATCATCAGCTACTTTACTCCTGTTAGTGAAAGCTAAACTAAAGATGTCTGACGAGGGTAAATTGTTCGTCGGAGGACTGAGCTTTGATACCAACGAGGAGTCTCTGGCCGCGGCCTTCGGCAAATTTGGAACCATCGAAAAAGTAGATGTGATCAAGGACAGAGAGTCAGGCAATTCTCGCGGTTTCGGCTTTGTGAAATACGAGAATTCAGAAGATGCTAAAGATGCAATGGAAGCCATGAACGGCAAGACTCTGGATGGTCGTGCTATTCGGGTGGATGAAGCAGGAAAGGGTGGTGGACGCTCCGGAGGTGGTTTCGGATCGGCCCCGAGAGGACAACGAGGTGGATACGGCGGACGTGGGAGAGGAGGTGGAGGATACGGAGGATATGGAGACAGGAGTTATGGTGACAGAAGTGACCGAGGCTACAGTAATGAGGGGAGATATGGTGGCGGCGGCGGTGGCGGCGGCGGCGGATACAGAAGTGGCGGGTCCAGAGACAATAGGGGTCAGGGTGGATATGGATACCGTGATCAACACGACTATGCGGAGTAAAAATCTCCCTGATTCACGATCATTCCTTGACTGGCTGTATTTCAATGATGCGCTCCTCAAGAAAAATGTCCACGTGTTATTGCTGACCTTAGTTTTGTAGTTCTGTTGTATTAACGTTAGCTAAGCTCAAGCATCTTAAAATGTACCTTTTTGATTTTTGGTTATTCCTCAATAAACAATGTTACTAATTACAATTCAAGACTCATTATATTGCTTGATTGGGCATCTTCTGTTCATGTAAGGCCGTTTGTTAACTGCATCTTTAATCTGATTACTGCGGCGTCTCAAACAACTGCTCTCCACATGGCTGCAGACTTTTTGTTCAGCACGTGTTGATCCTCCATTCTGATTTGTGATTCTTATCACAATGGAGGATCACCACGTGCTGAACAGTCAACCACGTGGTATATATTCTAATTTGATTTAAATTGTATAAAAATCAAATTAATGCTGTATTAGCAACGAAGAAAATTCAAGTTAAACCCCAATCCAGGACAGTAATGTCTGCTGGAGCTTGAGTCGAGATGCTCCTACTCATCCCCATGGGTTTGACTTTGGTTTAAATATGCAACAAGGTTGCTGAACATGAAAAATAGGCTACAACCAATCTTTTTTCCTATTAGTCTTTGATCAAGAAGTCAAAAGCAGGAAAATGTTCAAACTGAGGGCCACATAAAACTACATTCTGATTCAGGATCCCCCCCCAGTTACTTTGAACTGAAAATAAGTCATTTTTACGTAGTAATCTCAGACTGAGAGGGGAAATAAAAAATCGTATTTTCCCTCTGGCTGACCTACCTCTAAAACAGGCTTTTTTTGGAATGTTATGCCTGATTACTTTTACTGTTAAAAACTTAGTCTAGCTAAGCCTCCTGTGTGTATTTGCCATAAAGAGGGAATTCTTTTCAGACTGGTGAGCTACACATCCAGTGGCCTGCTGTTCATGAAGTTGTAAATTGCAGCATGCTTCAGTGTGTGCAAGGTATCTTCTGTGGTCTCAAGATCTGCATCAAATGTGCTGTAAATGGACTCATCTTGTTTAATTGATCAAAAATGTAACTTTGTTTCCCCAAAGTAATGTATATCTCAACCGGGAACAATTTTGAATTTTATGTTCTTTGTTATAATCAACTTTTTTCTTTGTCAGTTTGGCTTCAGGGGGCCTATTAAACAGATTGTGAAAAAAGGGAACAGTGCTAGAATGTAGTCACCTGATAAGTACTTTAAACCTCCACAGTGAAAGAAAACCTTTTGAAAAACTATTATTGCTATTCTTTCTGTCTCTTGATATGACAACCACATTACTATGTAAAAAATGTCTTAATTTACAGTCAAACATGGTGGAAAGGATTTCTATTATAGGCCTAATGTATAGTTGTATGATGTGTGGACCTGAGTTTGGATTCTGTCTCAAGTTTCCTGCAGTTAGCTTGGAGTGACTTATCTAGATCAATCAAAGGCTAATAGGACATCAGATTGTGTGTGTGTGTGTGTGTGTGTCCTAGTGTCCTATTGTGTGGTAGGAGTCTCTCAACTGCTTCCCTCACCAACACTGAGCAAGCTCCAACAGACATAACTGTCCTGGATTGAGGTTGAAATATGGTACCATGCTAACAATTTCAGGTGACCTTTTCAAATTCTTTGGTGTCCAGATGCAATTCATGTTTTAACAAATACAAGTTATTTTTTCTTACTTCTAAAGACATCTCATTGTCTTTGCAGACAGTGCTGACAGTCTTTACAGGTTGGATAGCTAAATGATATTGGGAGACAAACTATCCAATCTTTGAAAGCATTAATTCTAATTTGCCTTGTGTTTTTTTTTGCAATGCAGAAAAAAAGAACAATTTGTAAATATATTGTTTGATACAGAGAAAATAACAAGGCATTTGAGGTTGTGGATAAAAAAAGATCTTGTTTTTTTGCTAATACGGTATAGTCACTAATTTGATTATTAAACCAGGAACATATAGGATTAGGTGGTAGATAGACAATGGTATGTAATCTATATGTA
Source organism: Gymnocephalus cernua (assembly GCA_023631565.1). Lineage (NCBI taxonomy): Eukaryota > Metazoa > Chordata > Actinopteri > Perciformes > Percidae > Gymnocephalus > Gymnocephalus cernua. Next base: position 17,188,806 of record CM042437.1, on the reverse strand, counting down.
AACAGGTATGAAGTGTCATGGAAGATTTGAGAATCCTTCCCTGTGCCAAAATGGTACACAATTTAATATCCATTAAAAGCCAAGTGTAAACACATTTAACGTTATTTCGATATTTATTTAACTCATCTAAAGCAAATTTATAATTTAACGATGTTATAAACGCTTACATTTTACCTCAAAGTCACATTTATCACAAACATGACATGTTTTTCTTCACTGTAGAAGCTCACATTGATTTCACACTATAAATGCCATAAATACAAAATAAGTAATAAAATGTAAGAAATAAAACAGCAGCACTACAAAAACCAATATATAGGAAAGTCTCTTAACACTTTGTTGGTGCCTTGAGAACAGCTTCAAACACCTGTTGTTAGATATTCCCTCATTTGGTGTTTTGATGATCGTAGATTGGTCAGTAGCTCTCTAAAGTCAGTTTAATTGACGTCCAACAGGTCACACGTTCGATCAGTTCCAGTTAGTATTAAATGGTAAAATAAAAAAGCAGCATACTGTAATTAATAGTATTGTATACAATTAGTAGGAAGCATTTACAGTTTTTTTTTTATTGCTAAACGACAGTGGGCACAACTGAAGCCCCATGGGCAAAACTCTAATTACACTCTGCACTACCAACAGTCACCTGAGCTAAACAGTTCACATCACCTGCAAAACTCATTCCAAGCAACACAACTCTTCACACACGTCTCAAAATAGGCTCAGTGCAGCCAAACACTATGAACAATCCTCATCTACATAACACACTGTCACTCAGAACACACTGAGAGTAAAAACACCAGCGTCAAACACCAATACAGAAATTACAACGTTTTCATTTTGAACAATTTGAATGACTTCACACTATTCAATACTTTCTTTAAAGACAATATATAGACTTTATAATATACCAATTTTACGTAAGGTAAACAAGAAGGAATGGAAATCAGCAGTTTGCTTCAATATAGTATTTTGTCTAGTAATTTATGGAATTACTGGAAAAAAAACTAAAGGTGCATAACAGTAACAAAGAATAGTGTGACTAATCCTGCCTCTCTCCAGCATCATGCGGCAAGTTCTCTTCATCACACTGGATGTCTGCATCATCTCTAAATACAAATGAATGTGGGGATTCCATTGCTTTCGCCTCCATTACTTTCTGAAAAACAGTAAGAACACAGTTTTACTATAGTAAAGATATAATGTTTTTCACATTTTTTATAGCTGTGTATATAACCTCAGACATTTTACCTGGACATATTGGTATCTTTGCTCTTTTAACTGTTTCTCTCAAACAGTACAGTGTATAATTGTTTCCTTCCTATTTGGTGTTTGTATACAAAAAAAGGCAGTGTGTTAGCATTTGAACAAAGTGCTGTAAATCCACAGTGTTGTGCACTTTGTGGTTAAAGCCATGGGATAAATGTGTAGAGTTTTGAAAACTGTGTTCAAGCAATGAAAAACGAACTAGAGATTGGTCCACAATGAACTGCTGCTGTGCAGACTGGAGTTAAGAGTTTTTCACGTCTCCAGTTGTGCCCACTGTCGTTTAGCAATCGAAATGCTGAATAAGATAAACCAACATTGTACTGCACACTTCAAACCACTGACAAAAATGTTGCACTTTAAACCACTGTCAAAATCGCCATTAAAAGGTAGAACAAACAGCAGAAGTTAGTCCTACAACTTACTGTACAGTGTATGGGACTATACCCTAATACAGCAGTATCCTTCAGGGTTGTCATATCAAAGTCAAACAGAGTTGCTCCTGCAGTTGAGAGGCACAGAGGTGCGGGACACTTCCATGTGCACAGTGGACATGGGGAAACGCTCACACTCTTCCTCTAGCAGGCTGCAGCGGCAGTGCAGGAGCACGTCTCTCACCTCCTGCCGAAAGTTGGAGTTGAGGAAGCCGTAGATGATGGGGTTGATGCAGGTGGAGGACATGGCCAGCAGGTGGCAGAGGGAGAACAGCAGGTTGTGGTGGCAGATGGGCAGAGCCTCCTGGTTCCAGTCTGACACCGCGTTGAAGATGGTGAGCGGCAGCCAGCAAAACGCAAAGACTGTTATGAGGGCAACCAGCATGATGTTGATTCGGCGACTGTGGGTCATGTGCTGGCTGTCTGGGGTCCTGGCGCGGTCCAGCATGTCTTTGCGGTGGCGAAGGCGCACAAAAACTCTAACATAACAGAGCAGGACCAACAATAGTGGACCACAGTACTGGAACAGCAGGAGCCATGTGGTGTAAGCGAGCCTGTGTTGCTGGGATGGCCAGTGCTCCAGACAGACCTCTATATGTAGAGAGGTGGGGACATAAGAAAAGAGGTTGCGGTATGAATTTGGAAGCGCAGATGAGTTTTTGTATGTGTAGGAAACAGGTTGAGGTGGAGATGCACTGGGATTAGCCTGAGCAGATGCTTGGTGATGGAGTGGAGACTGGTGCAGGTCCACATTGGTATATGGCTCACTTATGAGTAGCTGAAAGGCTAAGAAAGGTGAGGAGGTGAAGCAGGCCAGAATCCAAATGAGAACGACCACCACGTAGGCCTGAGGAATGCTTGGTTTCCACCCAGAGGGGTTAATAATGAGCTGATGTCTTTCCAGAGCGATGAACACCAGAGACAGTACGGACACGGTCACAGACGCACACTGGATGAATGGCACCAGGCGGCATAACAGCGCCCCAAACACCCAATGGTCCATTAGTGTGTATATGACAGTGAAGGGGAGGCAGAAGATGCACACTAGGATGTCAGAGAATGACAGGTTGCAGATGAAAATGCCAGTGACATTGACTTTTTCTCTGCGACGGGCGATGATGCAGATGAGGCCGATGTTCCCCACCAGCCCCAGCACCATTGTCATGCTGTACCACACAACTAGACACGCTGTGAGGACAGGAGACATAGGGCACTGCTCATAATGCCTGAGAGCAGCGAGGTCTGAGAGGAGTTGGGTCTTATTCCCCAACCACTCCTGCACAGACTCATGAGTGGTTCTTCCCTCCTCCCATGGTAAGGAATGTGGAGAGGTGGAACTGTTGAATGGCAGAGGCAGAGCTGTCGTCGACGGAGAAGACTGGCTCTCGTTGCTACTCAGGGACATCTCACCAGAACCTCTATGTCATCAGCCCCCAGGATCAAACATGCATCTGAGACAGAGAGAAAGCACAGAGGGAGACAGAAGAAAAAAACAGTAATCACTTGCAAAGCAGTTACTCTTATAGTCAAAGGTTCTGTTCATGTGGAATTGATATTGTTGTTCTGAGAGAAGCAGAGAGTGAAGGAAAGGCAAGATCCTATCCTATCAAACATCCTATCCTATTCTATCCTGTGCCTCAGGAGAAATAAAGCTTAGGAAAGATGCTGCATGTGAGGACTTCTTTCTAAGTCACTGTGAGATTGTGTTTAGGAAAGCATTGTCATTAAAACATGCCCTTATATTCTATATTTAGCCATCCTAGTGGCATGTCTGTTGAGATGACAATGTCAGTTTGTCTCAACAGCCGTTTAATGGATAGCCATGACATTTTATATTATTAGTTATTCATGGTTCCCAGAGGATGAATTGTTATGACTTTGGTGAGCCTTTGACTTCTCTGGCTTTAGTGCTATCATGAGGTCAACATTTTAATTAAATGTCCAGTACTTTGGTTTATGACCAAATAAGTAAAAACTAATGACTTTCCCATCAGCCCTCAGCTGTACTTTGTGTTTAAGGCTAAAAGTACAGCCTCAAGGAAGATGTAAAGTTTTGCTCTAATTTTGTGTTGATTGGCCACAAAATACACTTACAGAACATTACACACCATAATGAGGTATATTATGAGACATTTTAAACTGTTTACACAGTTTATAATATGCAAAATGTGATTATAATTTACACAAGGTAATTTGTTTGCTATAGTTTTAGTATTTTGTACTTAGCAATACTGCAGTTGCACGGAGTAGTTTCAGTTCTTGGGCTTAACAATCTTTCTCTTTCTCTTATTCTTTACCCATCTTAAGACTTGCCAGTTCTCCTCCCACAAATGAACCCTCCAGTCAGGTTTCAAGACTGAACATAATAGCGTAATGACAATAAAATTGATATGCATACATTTGCACAGAGGCTTCTATTTGTCAAGCAACAATGATTTTTTTAGTATGCCAAAGTGAAAGGGTATGACATTGTCAGAATCCTAAAAATGGATTCTAGCTCTCTCCCCTAAAACCTCTGCCATGTGCTGTGAAAACCAGCATCGCGAAGAAAATGAGCCTGTCATTTTCCATTAACGGCAGACACACACTTCGCTATCAGTCACTTCACACTGCATCATTACTAACCTACTCTGTCAGTGTGTTGAGTGAGCTGCAGGCAGGGTGATACAGCATTGATCATCCTTCGTTCAGGGATGAAACGCAAGTGCAATGTCACCAGTAACCACATGTAACCAACAGCTGTAACAAACAGCTGTTAACATACAGCTGTATCAGAATGGAGGATCCATAGACACCAGCAGGAGAAAACTGTTACATTTTCCAAATAGGCAAATATGGTCCTGTCATGTTGCAACGATGTGACACTGTAGGACGCACATCCAGCAAGTAGGTGTGTCATTATGATCGTACCCTTTCCAGAGAAAAATCTCTGCAGGATAAGGAACACTGTGACCTGACACAGCTACGCCCATCATATTCTTCTTTTCTGCCTCAGCAAAGTGTCCTCCATCTCTGAGAATAGTGCTCTCTGACAGGAAATGAGACACTGGCTGACTGTCATTTCCCTTGAACCAGACTCACCTTGATTCTCTCATTTGTATTTTTCTGAGAGCAGTGCTACAATAGATTTTTTTATTTTATTTTTAAACCATTAATGTTTTTCTAAACTTTCTTCTGTAGTAGCTTCCGATAAAACATTTTGTCACACTCCATGACAATTTCACTTTTCACTATCTGCCAAAGATTCTCTGTAGCAATATCATGCCATGTTAAGATAGTACTCTTTATGACTGCATCATTGCATTAACACACGATTCCTTGTTCATCGTACATTAGATTTTTCAGTTTTGGAAACTTCATTAGTTCGACTAGACTTTAAAAGGTCTGAAGGTATGAGCAATCCTAGAGGGTGTGACAAGAGGATTTGTTTGTAATTAATTAGACAGTTATAGTATAAATAAGCAAGTTTGAAAATGGAAATCACAAGCAGAGAGCTTGCATATATACTGTATGTGCTTGACAGAGATTCAAAGAGAAAGCCCAACCTCTAAACTCCCCTCTGTGCAGTCACCGGTTAAAATCTATTTATATAAATTGTGTATCTTAAAAGACGCTTACTGTATTAATAGTGTGCTTTAAAAAAAAAGAATCCCCCCTTTTATATATTACAACTTCACACCAGACCACCACTGAATATTATCACTTACTGGAATCCGCGTATGAATTCATTTTGCACACATACCCAACACACTCCGTCAGTTTGACTATTCAGAATACATTTTCTTTCCTCCTGCATGTACAGGAGCAGGATAACGGGTGGGCACTGTAGTGTGCTCAACCTGAGATGATGACCCAAGCCTCATTTATTTCAGCTGGGAATGTCAAGACACTATTACTATGAATAATGTCATGAGATGGGATTTTCACACAGCAATTGCAACATTAATGCATGTACATATTTATTTCCCCTGGTTTCCTGTTTTTTCCAGATGCCCTGCTGAAATCGGATGCATATTCTCAGAAATACCTTTTGTATACTGCTATTGTTTCAATGTATCATTCAAACATGTTTGCAATAGTTGAGACATACAGTATACTTCCATATCTGTGGACACCATACATCTGACAGTGGTGAAATAACACAGCATTAATGGTATAACTGATTAACAAAAATAAAAGACACTGACCTTTGCTGACAAAGATCATTATTGTGTGACAAATAATAATAGAGCACTCACGTGGTGGGTTGGCTGGAGTGAAGTGTCTCAGTGATGCCAAGATGACAGAGGAAACAATGCTCTGAACAGGTGTGAAACCACAAATATGAGAGTTGGAGAAGGAGCTGAACATCACAACCACCAGAACGTTTTCTGTCAGAGACAAACAGGGAGGGAAGCACCCCTATTATTGGGCAGTTAGAGCCTTCTGGGTGCCAAAGACCCTCTGAGCACTGAGCTCTGCTGTCACACAGTGGTGAATTTGTTCAATTACAATGCTAAAAAATGACACCTGCTGTAAGTGCTGTTTGTCTTGTCTGACTTCATCACCACCTTGGCAGAGCAGGCATCCTTATCAACAACCAACTCACAGTCCTCAGAAACGTCTACTGTGTTTGCATCAGGCATCCTGAGAGACAAAAAGAAAGATTATCAAGATGAAAAGAAAAATAGAAAAAAACGATAGAAAAACAGTCTTCAGAAAAGGGGGCCGGGGGAGTGTATTGGAATTATGTCTAAAAGGAGGGGAATCTTTCTTTTGTCGTTTATTTTTTGTTTTTTTCACTTCAAATGTATGTTTAATTTCAGAATTCCCTTGCACTTTGCCATATAGACAACAATCCTGTCTTTGTATGAGAGCTTTATTATTATTGTGTTTATCTCTTCATGGGGTTTGTTGACAATGAGGAAAATATAGGATACCACCAGCTTTATCCTTAAAGGTCACACATACTGTAGTTGAAGAAAAACAAAAAAAATATTAACAATTACATTCAGTCTCTAAAAACGTTGAGCAAATGCGTATAGACCCACACGCCTGTCAGTCATCCCAAATCCACTCCAGATCAATCCTCTGTCTCTTTCCCCAGGAATCACTGTACGTCCGAGGTAGAAAAGACATCAGTTATCTGTCATGCTATAGTAGGCTATGGATGTATTAACAGAACATGCTGTAGTCTTGCATTGCCAGATCTATAACCCTACTCCCCATGTTGAAAATGGCACACCAAATATCAACCGCAGTGTGTTTTAATAGTTGCCGTGCCCATATTATTATTTTTTTGATTATTCACTCATCACTTTATTCATTTCTTACAGTGTTTTTTATGATATCATTCAATTATGAAGTCATAACTTATTACCTGTTTGACACGTCATCATGAATCAAAAGACAATGTTTGTTCCTGCTGTAGTACTGCAGCGGCTCCTGCTGCAGCGACTCGGACTGTGTGGTGGTGAGAAACTGACGGGACCCGTGCATGAATGTATTACCATAGTGTATTACCTATTACCCGTGCACATGCTTTATGGGACAGTGAGGTTTAAATTGCACAATTTCTTTAGTTCGCGCGTGCAGTTTGTGAGTGATGCATTGTATTCTGGGACAAGGGCCGTCATTGGCTGAACGTCACTTCCGACCTAGAAGCGATGGCAAGGGAAACATGTTGCGGAAGTGAAGCGTTCCTGTGATCAAAGCTCCACCTAAAGTTGGTTTTGCAATCCGCCAAAAAAACACAAAGAAGAAGCGAAGCTCTCCTCCCCCCCCCTCCTCCTCTCTCAGTCGACCGGCTCATCATCAGCTACTTCACTCCTGTTAGTGAAAGCTACACTAAAGATGTCTGACGAGGGCAAATTGTTCGTCGGAGGACTGAGCTTCGATACCAACGAGGAGTCTCTGGCCGCGGCCTTCGGCAAATATGGAACCATCGAAAAAGTAGATGTGATCATGGACAGAGACTCTGGGAAATCTCGCGGTTTTGGTTTTGTGAAATATGCCAATCCAGAAGATGCTAAAGATGCACTGGAAGGAATGAACGGAAAGACTCTGGACGGTCGGCCTATTCGGGTGGATGAAGCAGGAAAGGGCGGTGGACGATCCAGAGGAGGCGGAGGATCGGGCCCGAGAGGACGAGGTGGATTTGGCGGGCGTGGGAGAGGAGGCGGAGGATACTACGGAGACAGGAGTTATGGTGACAGGAGTTACGGAGATAGGAGTGACAGAAGCTACGGCGACAGAAGCTACAGTAATGAGGGGAGGTTTGGCGGCGGCGGCGGCAGCCAGTACAGGAGTGGCGGTGGCGGATACAGAGACAATAGGAGTCAGCCTACATATGGTGACCGCTCTTCATATCGCGAACAACACGACTATGATGCTGAGTAAACATCCGCTCGATTCAAGATCGTTCCTTGACTGGCTGTATTTCAAAGATGCGCTCCTCAAGACAAATGCCCACGTGTTATTGCTGACCTTAGTTTTGTAGTTCTGTTGTATTAGCTAAGCTCAAGCATCTTAAAAATGTACCCAAGATTTTTGGTCATTTCTTAATAAACCATGTTACAAATTACAGTTCAAGACTCTTTACCTTGCTTGATTGGCCATCTTAATTCCTTTTGATAACTAAAAGGCATCTGTAATCTGATTAGTAAATTACTGTAACGTTTTAAACGTCCCAACATCGGCTCTCTACATGGCTTCCCGATAAATCGATGGGGACTCCTTTTTTTCATTTTTCTTTAATTATTTCCCCTCAGTCTCTTGCCAGGTTTTAAACTGAGTGACGAAAGAAATCAAATTACTCCATAAAGACTCAGGGGATTGTATGCTAAATTCCCTTTACTATTACAAACTTAGTCTAGCTGAGGCTCCTCTGTGTTGCAATTTAATTACCAAAACAGTGAATTCCTTTCAGACTGGTAAGTGGCCGGATGTCCATGAAGGTGCTAATTGCAGCGGGCTGAAGTGGGTAAAGTATCTTCTGTGCTCTGCTCAACATCTGCATGTTAAATGTGCTGTAAAATGTATCTTTTAAAGTGATCGACAAATGTAACTTTGTTTTCCCAAAATAACGTCTAGACCGGGAACAGTTTTGTACTTTATGCAGGGTTCGTACAGGTGGTAGCCATACATACACGCATGTAAACAAACGGCTCTATGAGGATTGTAAACAGTAATACTAAAGGGCAATGCAAAAGTGCAATGGTGCTGGAATAAGAAGGCTAAATATTAATATAACAAGTTGCTTTGCGTTAGGAACCGGAGGGTCGCCGGTTCAAGTCCCAATACGGACCAAAATATGGTGGTGGACTGGTAGCTGGAGAGGTCTGTGAGAGGTGCCAGTTCACCTTCTGGGCACTGCCAAGGTGCTCGTGAGCAAGGCACCGTACCCCCAACTGCTTTGGGCGCCTTTCCATAGGCAGCCCCCTCACTCTGACATCTCTCCATTAGTGCATGTGTAGGTACTGAGCATGTGTGTGTAATTCAGACCTGTGTGTAATAACAACAGATTGAAAACATTGGAATTTCCCCTTGTGGGATTAATAAAGTATACATTGCATTAGCCTATATATCTGAACTAGGTGGATATGACAGTGAAAATGAACATTACCTTTAAATGACATAGCTAATAATGTTAACGGTATGTTAGTTCCTTCCATGTATAATAATAATTGCTTATACATTTTTCCGGCAACTGAATTTGTAACAAATGTTGACCAAAGATGCTCTATAGATCTCGCGAGAATGTGTTGCTGAGACAGAAACAAGTCTCCTGATATATCAGTCTTTTATAAATGCCATTTTTGTGGCATAATATTACACATGGATCTAGTTTACTTCAGTGACTAGGGGGCGAGTGGCGCAGTTGCGAAACCCACGTGACCAGATACAGGAAATTACCGGTTTCGCTGTCTTGCTCTTTTATATACTGTCTATGGTCTCGCTTCTAAACCATATGACTGTATTCACATCACATTCATTGTTCTAAAGCAGATAGGCCTACATGTCGATCATGGGTGTGTTATATTGACCTCGATACATCCATGTTATAAACCGTCGTTGGTTAAACCAATGCATAGCCAGTTAGCGGCTTACTGAGGTGGCTACACTTTACAGATGAGAATACAGAGAAATGTGAACTACAGACACCCTGTCAGTTGTGTAACCAGCAGAATAACATTTTCAGGTGTGCCTACTATATTTTGTTTTTATGTTTAAGGATAGTCTACTACTCACATTCTGTTGTGAAATTCATCAGAAATTCATAGGCAATGTAATTAAATATAATTTCAAAATATAAATAAAAAATACTTACATTCGATCATCTTATTTTTATTGACTCATAATGATCAAATTAGATTAATCAACAACAACAACAACAGTAGGCAGTAATACAGTACAGTATAATTTGTCACCCTTCTGTAGAATGATTTTGGTTGTTTATAGTAGGCCTACAATGACATCTGATTTAATGTGATGAAGTGAAATAGTATAAATATGCAATTTACCACAGCTGTAATGTGTTGGAAAAGCTTCATTGATTTGCATAATATTTTTTTATGCATTTTGTTGAGAAAGGCTTAAAAAGCTGACTGACTGCCTATTTCAATGTTCTCTTATTTTACACATTTTCAGTAAAGATGAAATTTCAGTTATTTGTCTATTATTGGCTCAGCCAAGTTGACTTCCACTTCTGAGCTCTGCTGTCACACAGTGGTGGATTTATTCAATTACATGCTGAAAATGACCAACTGTAAGTGCTGTTATAGAGACATAAAGCAGGCAAGAAGAAATCTTCAGTCAGTGACATTTAAAACATGAAAAGAAAGACAAATGTTGATTAGTCTGCGTTTATTGCTAATTTATCGTATGTACACAAACTAGTTGATAAAAAAGACCTTATAACCTTGGACTTCATTTGTCCCTATAGTGTGTACAGGTCACTTTGTAGTGTGTTCAGGTAGGGTTACACTCCTTTGTCTTGTCTGACTTCATCACCACCTTGGCAGAGCAGGCATCCTTATCAACAACCAACTCACAGTCCTCAGGAACCTCTACTGTGTTTGCATCGGGCATCCTAAAAGATAAAAAGAAAGAATCATTTTAATACATTTAAGTCTTCAGAAAATGGCTTTGAACAAATTAGGGACTACACACTAATTATTAGAGATGAGGGGGGTGGGTGAAAGAGATGGGTCATACATGATGCACTATGCCGAGGACAATAAATCCTGTCTCTGTATCAGAGCTTTATTTTTCTTATCACAATCAACTAGTATAGGACCAATATATCAGTTTGGTGAAATACAGAATACACATACTGTACATCTTTTATTTGTTCATTCATGCCAAGTGTTTCTTTAATTATAGTAGGCATGTTGGACATAAGGTTTAGCCCCTCCCGCCTCAATACTTCTCATACAGTTACTTAGAGAGTTGCTGGAAAATAAGTGTAAGCATTACACCTATATTCCAGCATTACACTGTAATGTAATAAATCAAACCATGAAAATCATACTTGCTACTGCAGCTCAAGCCCTCGCTTGTACATGAGCACACCATGCAGTCTCTGTCCCATTTAGAGCCAAAATCGTGCTGCTTTCCATCCTTATCCACACACCCTACATGTAAAGAAATAAATAGAATAGAATATACTTTATTGTCCCCTAAGGGAAATTTGTCATAGACTCAAGAGTGCGTAGTGCATAGTAGTAGCTGCCATTACAGACAATATAACATATAACTAAGCTAAAAACAAAAACGTACACATAAGTAACATACACACATACATAAATAAAAATAAAATAAAATGCAGAACACCAAGTTATTGCACACTTCTCAGGCCTATCTATTACAAATCGTACAATCTATTTAGAATTTTGATTTAAAATTTTCAAAGAGACTGGTACGAAGAAGTATTTAAAACCACAGTTCAGAGGAGCTGTTGAGCCACTTATCAAGCTCTGATAAATGTGTGGCAGTGACTGTGTGAGTGTATCGATGTGTGCATAGGTGTGGTTTTAAGTCAGCAGGTGAACCCAGTAAACATACAAACAGCTAAATGATGCATTCCACTCATAATGAAGACATAGATGAAGAAGGACAAAATGCTAGTTTGTCCACCCTCCTTCCAACATAGCAGAGATAAGTTGCTGCCAAACTGTTGTTATATTCTGTCTCTTCCAAATGTTATCATGTCGACTCTCACCTTTTGGAGGGTTTTTCGGATCTTTCAGCTCTAACTTTTGGAAGAAGCTGTCAGAGTGACACAGAACAACCAGTCCCAGCAGACAAAGGAATACATGGAGAGAAGCCTAAAAGAGTAAAGAAAAGACATATGTAAACATGGTGCATGTTTTATAGTCTCTGCAGTGTATTTACACACTCATTTATCATCCTTTTAAGATCTCCTAAATATGGAAAAGAAATGTCTGGCTTTTATTCATGCCTGTTTTGTCTCATACTGGTCAGACAAACCAATTATTTTATGTGAAAGAGACTAAAAATGCTAAAAGGAAAACATGTTTTACCATTAGTATCAGTAGGTCTTTGCTAGCATTGTAGCTATTTGCATGTTTAAATGATTTGTTATCATTCCAAATCATTCAGTTCTATACAAAATGGCACTTGAATAAATTTAAATGCAAGAGATTTGTGTGCAACATACTGCATGTAAAACTTAGCAGCAGGACATAGATTTGTAAGGATTTGATTCACAGTTTACATTAACCAAGACTAATTAGTCTTTAAACCACTTAGAATTGTCTGCACGTTATTTGCAGTATTTACATTTGTGTAATAATCTTAATCATGTGAAGGAATCCCCAGTAACATTATTTACTAAACCACTTTTGTTGTTGATTTTACTTGCTGAATTATCTTTTACCGCCACCACTAAAACTCCTACTACTATAAACAATAATACTATTAATAATAATATAATAATAATAAATGGTGCAGAGGAACTAAACTTGAATCCTGCAGGAATTTGAAGGTAACTGTAAAGCTAAACTATGCACTCCAATATACTTACATTTTGGCCGTAAAATGTAAAGTACAATCTGCAATTATGTCTTTAAATTCCAATATATCTATCCCTATCTTATGTAGCATATTTTATAATACAAAAGTAAAACTACAATTTAAGACCTGACTTTACAATTAAAAGACTGTCTGTTTTATTCCTAAGCTCTACATATTCATGGCTTCTCTAATTGATCAAATACATACCATCCTCAGATGTGAAGTGAGCCGGTCAACAGGAAGTGTGTCTGTGTGAGAACTCTAACGGAGGCTTTATATTAAGGTGTGCACCCCTGCATATCTTTATTGATATTTGAATAGTGATAAATGTTTTATCAGATATTTGTTCTAAGGTGGAGAAGAGAAGCAGGTATGTTGATATTAAAGCACACCTCAGTGACTCATGACATTTTACCCCATGACAGATACTGCATGTTGTTTTTAAAAACTCACAAGAAATCTTGCTTTCTAACAATATGTATAACTGATTTTATTCAACAAATGCAAAAAGCAAACCCATTAGTTAAAAAGCAGCCAAGTTTATAAAAACCTTATCTGTAAACTTTTATTTCTGAGCCAAAAGGCAGAGAAAGATTAAGATTATTAGTTAATTACTAAGACCATTATTAAAGATACATTACTTGCATTGCAAATAAAGCCGCACATTGTAAACAATTATTAAAAAGATATAATGTGGATCAACCATGGCATAGTAAACAATATACTTTTGAAACTTTGTAATCCAAACAGCAAGTCTTTGTACTGTGCAACAGAGGAAAACTCTGAACAATAAAACTTCAACAAAATCCATCTCCATATATTTCTATACTCATTACATAATTAACAATCTGTAAAAAAAAAAAGAAGAAATAAAAAACAGAACACAGTATCAAATCAGGATAAAGAGATAATTATACTAAGGACTGATGGGCAAAATTGAACAATTTAATAAATGTTCAGATATTTGGTTGAGTTACACTATCCACACGACACTATGTAGAGTTCAATTTATAAAGTGTAAACGAAATAACAAAACAATGACTGAAACAGAGCTCTTTTTGAGGAGAACAGAAATAGTTTGTTTCCCGTTGCGCATCAAAAGAAACAATTGCTCCTTTGGCAGTAGTCACCAAACATGTGTCAAATCTCTTTGCAGCAAAACAAAATGTAAACTGTCACCACGACGACTCCCAAAAACCCAAAACCACAGTACCAACCTGCACTGCAGCGGTATGAACCATGATCAGTTTTTCACCGTAGATGTTGAGTGAGACTAGCAACCCAAACCACAAGTGAACCTTAAACATCTCCAAAGTGGAACATAAACGATAAAAGTGATTAACCAATGGCAACAACAAAAAAAAAAATCGCCATGAAAATATACGTATACCTGCAGAGGCCTCATAATAAACCACATTTCTTTGTTTTACTTGGCAGTACTGTGCAGTTGACTTTAAAAATAATAGTTTAATATTTTGGGGAAAAAACGTATTCGCTTTCTCATCCAACTCTGAGATGAGAAGATCGATACCACTATCTGAGAGTGGTACTGTATCTTCACATCAAACTTTCAGCAAGAACGCAAATAAGCATATATCCCAAAATGTTAAACTATTCCTTTAAACATAAGATTAGTTGACAAAATAAAAAACATATACTTATACAAATAGGCACGGGGGGGGAGGGACGACTCCCACATAATACACTTATAACCATCCAAAGATAAAGGGCAGCATATCAAGTAATAAGTTTCTCATTCATTCTCATTTTTAAGATCAGAGTCCATGCGAATTGCAGCTTCTGATCTTGAAAAGGCTACTCTATCCTATCAGAGTTTTCATGAAGGCTGGCTTGTTGAAGGGCCAGTGATACTGGTTGGGGACAGGTCCGTTGACATTGCACTCAAAGAAAGAGAACATGGGGAACCAAATGCGCGCCCTCCGGCTCTGCTGGTAGGCACGGGTGTTGGCTAATGTGTGGTAGTAGAGGAAGAGGCGGGTGGTGATGTAGAAGGCGATGAACACGTCGATGGAGTAGTGCTCGTGAGCCGCCAGGATGAAGAAAATCCCAAACAGGTTCAACACCCAGGAGATGGTGTGAATCAGATTCCAGGTTCGTGGAGTGTCTGCAATTCAAAGGATAAATATAGTGATAAATATAGTGATATATATATATATATATATATATATATATATATATATATATATATATATATATATATATATATATATATATATATATATATATTATATTTTTTCTTGTTGTCAACAAATCCCATGAAAAGATCAAAACAAACAGTGAATCGATCCATCTAACAACATGGAAGCTGTACACCATCACCGTAATTTATGTTGAATCAATCTCATCTACACATTCCTGCTGACTTGCACAGCAAATGCATCAATCCATGGCTGAAAGTAGTCCACAACAAATGTACTCACTAAAGATTACAGTGTTCAGCATATCCAAAGCCTGATACAGCTTATTCCTCTGTGCCATGGAGCTCTTATGTGGCCAAAGAACAATTAAAAAACACATCAGTGAGCCACATTGGCCCCCTTCACACCAGTCCTGGCATTAAAATGCGTTTTGGGTGAACGGATTGCAATTAGTTAGTGCTAGACCACATGAAAGTACAGGTGTAAATGCACCTAAAACGCAAGATGGACTGTGAGTCGATTGGACAAACCACTGCCAGAGGTGGTCAGGGATGCTCTGTTACCACATTAAACAAGTGTAAATGCCATTGCGTTTTTAATACACGTACAACTACCAACAGCAGCCTCTAACAAGTCCGGATGCCGGGAAGAACACAACTTTCAGCCCAGACACCGAGGATAATCTCCATGAAGCAACAAGAAAAAAAAGTCCCTTTACAGGAATAAAAAATAAAAAGCATCACAGTGTAGCCCAGTGCGGTGTTAGTGCTGGGAGCTGAGGCTAAGGTGCTGGTGAATGGTGCATCTCCAAAACTGCATTTCAAACGGTGGACCTCTTCAATATTTCTATCCGTCCTGAGGTGTGTACTGTTTATGTAAATGACTTTAAACACAAATTGGCTTCAAGGGATTTGTTGACAATAAGGATAATATAGGATACCACCGGCTTTATCCTTTAACAAAGGTCACACATACTCTGAAGTCATACTGTAACTGAGGAAAAACCAAAAAAGTATTGACACTCACATTCAGTCACAAAGAAGTTGAGCAATGTGATAACAACAGTGTGTCCACTGAACATGTAGTCTCCACACGTTTGGACGCCTGTCAGAGTCATCCCAAATCCACTCCAGATCAGTAGCGCCCTCTGTATCTTTCCCCAGGAATCTCCGTATGTCTGAGGAAGAAAAGACATCAGCTATCAGTCATGCTGTGAATCACACAAATCACAGTGGGAATGCTGAGTCAAAAATAAACTGTAACACTGCCAATAGCAACAAGAATGAATGGCCACTCCACAGTTGAAAACGGCAAACTTTATCTAATCTGCACATAATCTCGTGAGTGCTTCCCACCTTACTGGCACACTTCAGGTGCTGCCCAGGCACAGAGAGCGAGGTGACAAACATGGTGCAACAACGAAGCAAAAACACAGTTCCCATCAAAGAACACAGTCGTCTGAAGAGAATGGACCTGAAATAGAGAAGAACATTCAAGGAATGTATTCCATGCCCAAAATGTTTATATTTGCATGCGAGACACCTTGTGTTTTAGCGGTGATGTGGTCTTCTTGCACATATTATTATAACACAGTGTATTAGTGATGGGAATAGCTGGAACAGTGGACTACAGTACCTGTGTTTGTGGAGGAGCAGGATCAACAGAAACATGTAACAAAGGATGAGGCCACAGGCCTCAGCCATTGCAAAAGCCCAGGGGATTCTGGGAACACTGCCAGAGTACAAACACATGTGTATTAGCGTGCAGATTAGATATGAGTGTGAGAGAATATGTACATGAACTTTGGAGTATGCTCAACATGCGCTGGATACATGCACTTATACCTGTCCAGAAATATGTCAGGCAGTGGTGGGTACGTCCTTGTGTCCGGGACACGCTCATGTACGATGACCATGACAAAAGATGTGAATCCAAACACAAAAAAGACATATATGGAACTGATGATCGTCTTCCACACCTCTGGGTCCAATCTGCCGGCTAGGTGCTGCCTATACCTCCCATTGGAGTGTGTATGACACACTGCAGCTCCTGAACCGTATCCAGATCTGTGACCATTCCTCAACCTCAGCTCAGTCCCATTACACAAGCCATCCCCTCCGTTATAACTCCTGTCAGCCTCATCACAGCTCCACTCGCCCCCTGCGGCGCCCACCGGGAACCCAGCAGGTAGACTGTCTGTAGGCAGGAGACCCTGCACCTCCAGCTGGGCCTTGTTCTGTCTCTGGAGCCGGCGAAGGGCTATGGTCAGCCTCTTGATGTCTCCCAACACGGTGAGGCCCAGTGGAGGCCCGCGCAGGTCAGCCTCAGTCAGAGCCAGCAGGCTGGGGCCATCCAGGCGGTGCTGGGCGCACAATAACTCCACATACTCCCCGAAGCCTTCTTCCTGCAGCCACTGGGCCACCTGCTTACAGCTCCAGGCACTCACACTGTCCCCTGGCAGTGCCATGCTGCTGCAGATAAAGACATGTACATGTGTTAAGTCATCAAAGATGAAAATCATTTTTTGATAATTACCACTTCTTTCTCCACTGTGTTTTCACCTCTTGATTTCATTACTGTCTTTGTCACTGTCAGCCCTCAGCTCACCCATTGTCATTACTATTCAATGTGCATACTTTTGATGACAACCACTTGACTAACTGTATATAAGCCAGGGCTGCGACTAACAATTATTGATTAATCTGCAGATTATTCTCTCAATTAATGAATTAGTTGTTTGGTCTATTAAATGTCAGAAAATGGCAACAAATGCCCATCACATTTTTTCAGAGTCCAGGTGATATCTTCAAATGTCTTGTTTTATTAAGACAGGAGTTTACAGTGATATAAAACAGAGAAAATCAGAGCAAATCCTCACACTTCACCTCACCTTATTTTTTGAACCAAGTAATAATCATTTAGTCAAAATGCACATCACAATTTCCCAGAGCCCAAACTGATGTCTTCATCCAACAGTCCTTAAATCAAAAGCTATACGATCTACAATATTATAGCTGAAAGGATTAGTCAACCAATCAATCGTCAGGACATTTATCTGGAAGTACTTTGATAATCAATAAATCATTTTACTAATTTTTCAAGCAAAAACTCCAAGCAATCTATTGTTCAAGCTAATGTGAGGATTTTCTGCTTTTCTCTTTTATGTCATGTCAAACTGAATATCTTTGGGTTTCGGACTGTTGGTCGGAGAAAATATGTCATTTGAAGACATCCCCTTGGGCGCTTGGAATTCCGGACTGACATTTTTCACATTTCGTCGACTAAATAATTAATTAATTATGAAAATAGTTGTTAGTTTCTGTCCTAAATTATATAAAACAGCGAAATTAAGCAAATCATCACATTCTAGGAGCTGAAACCACACAAAAAAATGCAATTTTGTTTAAAAAAAGACAAACAATAACACTATAACACAGTAATACATCTGTGAAGGCATGCATGTGGCAGAAACGATTGATCAGGATGCTGCTGTAGGGCAGCGTCTTTGTGCTCTTATTCAACGTGACCCAGCACTACACACCACTGGCTACTTAGGGCTATTACATCATCTATGTGGTCTGTGACTGTACAGCAGAGCAGTGGCTTACAGTAGAAGTATTCACTGACACCCCGATCCACAAAAAGCAGGTCCTATGCTTTACAGTACGTCTCAAACCAAACAAACATGAATTCAAACGGACTTAAGTGTGAACATCCTCTCTGTTAAATGGTGTCATTTCATATTAAAACAAAAACAAAAAAGTGAGTCACTAACCATCCACAAAACAAGCAGAGTAAGTACGATCCTCTCCCACAGACAGACTCAGGTATTGATGAACAACACTCTTCTTTGCTTTGTCTTTTCCTAGTTTTTGCCCTTTGACCCTCTGATAAGCTCACTACATGGCTGCTCGCCCTGTCGTCCTGACTGCTCCAAAGGTCTGCAAGGCTAAACCAACACGACTATTAGCTGCTGAACGTGAGCAATAGTCTACATGCTGACTGAAAAGCAGATACAGATTCAAAATACCAAGTAAGCAGCTTTCAGTTATCAGCAATAAATAAGACAGCACTAGGTTTATAAAGGATGACTACTATGATAAGATACTTATAAATGCTCCTACATAAAGGAGCCAGTACTATTTTCATAGCTGGTTAGTACTTGGACAGTTAGAGTAATTGAGTGAGCAGAATTACAGAATAAGTAAGTCTGCTCTGTGATTACTTACTGGATCTGGGAACTACGTCAATTTAAGGGCTGCAACTAATAATTATTTTCTTTATTAAGATTATCTGTCTGGTCTGTAAAACATCAGAATATTATAAAAAAAAACAGTCCAAATCCTCAAAATATTCAGTTTACTGTAAAAACAAGAATATCCACTAATCCTCACTAGAGATGAAATGATTAGTCGAATAAGCTGCAGATTTAAAAATAAGTGTGTTGATCATCGAAGAACCCATTTATTCGAGCAAAAATGTAAAATATTTGATGGTTTCAGCTTTTTCAATGTGAGATTTTGCTGCTTTTTGTTGTCTTACAGTATAGTAAACTGATTAATTGATGAATGAATGAGCAGACTTCAATTGATGATAAAAAAAAAAACTAATTGTTAGTTGCAGCCTCATTTTTATATTTCAAAAGCTGGAACCATCAAATAAAAAATTAATGACTGATTAAAATTGAAATCGATCGATCGAACTGTTTAAGCTCTATTTACAACCCCAAATCAGAAAAGGTTGGGACAGTATGGAAAACACAAATAAAAAAAGAAAGTAGTGATTTCTAAATGTACTTTGACTTGTATTTCATTGCAGACAATACAACAGCACATCATTTAATGTGTTCATGATTTTTATTGGTTTTTTTTTTCAAAAAAACAAAATTCCTATTTTGGTTCTTGCAACACATTTCAAAAAAAGTTGGAACAGTAAAGCATTTACCACTTTGTAATGTTGCCATTCCTTTTCACAACACTTAAAAGATGTTTAGGGACTGAAGACACCAAATGATGAAGTGTTTCAGGTGTAATTTTGTCCCATTCTTGCTGCAAACAAGTCTTAAGGTGGGCAACAGTATGGGGTCTTCGTTGTCACATTTCGCGCTTCAAAACGCACCCCACATTCTCTATTGGTGACAGGTCGGGACTGCAGGCAGGCCAGTCAAGTACCCGTATCCTCTTCCTCCGCAGCCAGGACTTTGTAATGTGTGCAGAATGTGGTTTTGCATTATCTTGTTGAAATATGCATGGACGTCCCTGGAAAAGATGTCTTCTTGAAGGCAGCATATTGTGCTCCAAAATCTCTATGTACTTTTCAGCATTAATGGTGCCATCACAGAAGTGCAAGTTACATTTGCCAAGGGCACTGACACAACCCCATACCATGACAGACCCTGGCTTTTGGACTTGTTGCTGGTAACAGTCTGGATGATCCTTTTCTTCTTTGGTCCGGAGCACACGGCATCCATTTCTCCCAAACAATACCTGAAATACTGATTCATCTGACCACAGTACACGTTTCCACTGTGTAATGGTCCATCCCAGATGCCTCTGAGCCCAGAGAAGTCGACGGCGCTTCTGGACACTGTTAACATAGGGCTTCCTTTTGGCACAGTACAGTTTTAACTGGCATTTGTGGCTGTAACTACGTATTGTGGTACTTGACAAAGGTTTGCCAAAGTAGTCCTGAGCTCATGTGGTGATATCGCTTATAGATGAATGATGATTCTTGATGCAGTGAGGGATCGGAGATCACGGTTATTCAGCTTAGGCTTGCGCCCTTGTCCTTTACACACTGAAATTCCTCCTCATTCCTTGAATCTTTTAATTATGTTATGCACTGTTGAAGGTGAAATAAGCAAAGGTCTTCATATCTTTCTTTGAGGAACATTGTTTTTAAACATTTCAATAATTTTCTCATGTATTTGTTGGCAAACTGGCAATCCTCGGCCCATCTTTGCTCCTAAAGGACTAGACCTTTCTTGGATGCTGCTTTTGTACCAAATCATAATTACAATCACCTGTTGACATCACCTGTTTCAAATCACATCATTATTTAACCAATTTACCTGATTACTAGCCCTAAATTGCTCCTGTCCCAACCTTGTGTGTTGCAGGTCTGAATGACAGGAAAGGATGTATATTTACAAATGAAATTAAGTTGACCAGACAAAACATGAAATATTTTGTGTTCACATTGTCTGCAATGAAATACAAGTCAAAGTACATATAGAAATCACTACTTTCTTTTTTTATTTGTGTTTTTCATACTGTCCCAACTTGATTTGGGGTTGTAAATATTGTCCATATTGTTATGCAAGACCACAAATATCAGCTGAAAATGGCATGTCCCGCCTTACTCTGCCTCTGATTGGTTTAACCTGACAGTCTCTAGCCCTAACCAATCCCACTAGGTTTAAGTGCCTAAACCTGACCAACCAAACCAACAAAGTCAACAAGTACTGGCCAATCAGAGGGGGAGTTGGGCGGGTCATGCCTTCCCCATGCCTTCGCCATCCTAGGAAAAACAGTTTGCCGTCCTTCACGGCGCTGACCAAAGCAAACGGGGAACAACTGGATATACTCGTATCTCATTCATCTAAAATGCATGTTTGATGTTTTCACGTTTCAACACTAACATTAGATTGGATACCTAATTTACCTATTGGGAAAAAACACCAACCAAACCAGCAGTTAGTCCGACCGGTGGTGAGTTGCTGTTCGTAACGACAAATTAATTTAGTTGTTCTTGGACGTAAGGAAAGCAAGACAGAACACATGAACAGCAGAAAGGACGGGCCATCGTGTTTAGTCAACTCTAAACGTTACAGTTACGGTTGAAAATGACAACAGAAAGAAGGAAGTGATTTTTGTGTTAGCGCGACGTCACAGTGTTTGGTCTTTTGATCAGTGAAGGTTTCTCTTGTCATTCATTAGCCTACTAATGTTCTGAGTATCACCCTTAGATTAACAGTCACAGATGATATGACATCGCATTGATAGCATATACTGTTTCAAATATAGCAGGGAATTAGATTGTGTCAATAACCTCCCAATAATCAATGCAGATCATATGGTGAGTAACTGCGAGTGAGTATAGGACATGACAAATTCAGCTAATCGGCCGATGATTAATATTAAATACCGTAGGCTATGTCTGAAACCTAAAGCAACTTACCTGGGTAGCTGCTGCTCCGTTCCCTCAGTAGTCAAGTTATTTTTAACTGGCTTCTAGATGTTATTGGCAACATCCTGCAGCTTCTCTGCCCGTGTCTTTTCTTGGGGATTCATAAGTGCCATGTCAGCTTGTTTGGCTGGTTTACAGTGAATCACAGTGAGCAGTGACACAGCTGTGAGAGAGAAAGCCCTTCTCTCTCTCTCTCTCTCTCTCTCTGTGTGTGTGAGTGTAAGAGAGAGGGAGAGAGAGAGACACACAACTTGACAAAGGGGTCATAGTCTGTTTATCACAGGACCAAAAAGCAACGCCAGACTGCTACATTTCAGCATGAGATCAACTCTGAGCGATTCAATCACATCTTTATGATAGTATGGAAAAGTTTAAACATTATTTTCTTCACATGAACAAAACAGTAGAATACCCTTCAACTTTGTATGAGAACAAACAAGTCATAGGAAGTACATTTAGGATTATATTAAACAGCAGTTTAAGCCTCTCTTACCATAAATCTACTGTCACTGTGCTGGCAGAGGGTGTAGATGAGCTATCTGTTTAGAGAATTTCATGGCCAGCATGCTTCTGACAACTAGGCAACACCAAACAGGAAGAGACAACAATCAACAACACCAGTAAAGAAGAGCTGTTGGGCTCATGCAGGGCTGCTAGTAAAACCCACACTGACATCTGCTGGCCACCTTTAGCTAAAACTAGGGTCTGTTTACAGGTTATGTTAGATAAAAAATAAAAAGATTTCATGGATTATTTGGTTTGAATTAGACCGCTCACGGACAAACACAAGCATAGGCAATGGTATCCAAAAACAGCAATGTAATTATAAACACATTTACATAAGTGAGAGTTTGGCTGAGAGTCAGTGCCAAACTGGACCACCTGTTTATGACAGTCAGAGGCTGCAGCAACCAAAGCAAAGGCAACAGACAGCAGGGACATAACAGAGTAGTTTTACACCCTATAAAATTAGAAATGGCAGCTATTACACCAATCTCAGAGGTTAGATGTGAAGACTCTGAGCAGAGAAACATCAGTGCGACAATCCCAGAAGAGGAGGAAGAGTCCACATGTGCGCCAAAGGATTCAAAGAGGACGTGGGAGATCCCGTCTCTCCAGGAGCTGGAGGAGCTTTTACATTCAGCTCCACGCTCCTGTCGCCACGGAGATGAGGTGTGGCCAGACCTGTATCTGGGGGACATGTGAGTATCCCGCGCTTTATTTAAGTTCACCTGTATGTGTCTGAATTGTGCATTCAAATGTGGTATTTGTGTCAGGTTTATGTCTCATGACAAGCTTGGGCTCTGGCAGCTGGGCATCACTCATGTGCTGAACGCAGCACATGGGAAACTGTGCTGTAAGGGCAGTGATGATTTTTATGGAACCACGGTAAAATACTACGGCGTCCCAGCCAACGACCTGCCAACATTTGACCTTTCACCTTATTTCTACCCTGCTGCTGAGTTCATCCACCTGGCTTTGGCATCAGGAGGTACCATACGCTGCCACAACATGTTTTTCAGAGGTGATGCTACATAGAAACAGTTACTGTGGGGTTTCCTGTATTTCCAGTGTCTTTGTTTGTGTCTTTAATGATGTCAAGGAAAGGTGTTTGCACACTGTGCTGTGGGTGTGAGTCGCTCAGCTGCGTTGGTCCTAGGCTACTTGATGATTCATCACCACCTAAGTCTTCTGTCCTCTATACGCTGTGTGCAACAGAAACGCTGGATTTTCCCAAACAGGGGCTTCCTGCGACAGCTTATAGCCCTGGACCGAAAACTGAAGGATGAGGGGTTGAATGAGCCAAAATAAAACAAAGAACGGAGCAACCCTATACGTAGTAAATCAATAGCATTGTCGTCCCTTTAGTCTGCAGAAGTCAATGTCCCCATTCACCATGCAAGCCTGCCTCCATTTGTACCATTGACTGTATGTATACACTAAACAGTTCAACTGTGTGCACCCGTGCCCTCCCTTGTCCTCTCCTGATGTGACCTCAGTGGGGACAGAGAAAGTTCCCCGTCTTTTCCCGCTGGACTTTTGGCATCAGTGAACAGGCTAATCAATGCAACAGCAACACCATTAAATAACTCTACATCCAGTCGGAGAGAACTCACTGAACACAGAGAGCTAATTTTGGAGGCATGCTGCATTCAAACAGCCACCTGCTGTCGTCACTCACTGAGCTGCGCACTCTGGTGCTGAAGGGACACAGACAGTCTGTTGGAGGAGCACTCTGTGTCCGGGGAGAATGTCGGGGAGCAACCAGCTACAGGACCTAGTGCTCATTAAAGAACTAGAGCTCATCTTGGATTCCTGCACACTGGAGCTCACACCAGTGGATGAAGTCTGGCCCAACCTGTACATAGGAAATGTGTGAGTGTCTTGTGTTTGTATATCTGTTGCAGTAACCTCCATGAGCGCTGCAAGAGATAAATTGATCAGTTTTATTAGCTTGTTAAAGTATTGAACTTGTGTAACTGCATCTTGACTTCCCTTTGTTCGTCTCTTTTCTGTGTTTTCCAGGGCTGTGGCACAGAGTAAAAAGAAATTACATAAGCTTGGCATCACTCATGTCCTGAACGCAGCACACTCCAAGCAGGGCAGCATCGGTGACCAGAGTTTTTATGGGAACACCAGTGTTTACTTTGGCATCCCAGCAGAGGATTCTGACTGCTTTGACCTCAGTCAGTACTTCAAACCTGCAGCTGACTTCATACATAAAGCCCTGAAGAGCAAAGATGGTACAGTACATGAATGTGACACCCGCTGTCCCGTCAAACCTTTATATTTTAGCTGTCTCACATTGCCTCTATTTCCTTTCTCATTCTCCATCCTGCTCTACAGGAAAAGTGCTGGTCCATTGCATCATGGGCGTGAGTCGATCTGCCACTTTGGTCCTGGCGTTCTTCATGTTGCGACAGCGTCTTTCTCTGAGAGACGCTCTGAGGCGTGTCGTCCAAAAACGAGCCATTTATCCCAACCGGAACTTCCTGTCTCTCCTCCTCAAACTGGATGAACAGCTGACACTCAAACGGAGGTTGTGTCCTCTTCTCTGACATTCTTCTCTGTCTTTTTTCACCTCCTCTAAACTCCGTCATCACATTAGATCTCTTTCTTTCAATGTGTCACACTCCACTCTAATCAGTATAAATATATATATATATATATATATATATATATATATATATATATATATATATATATATATATATATATATATATATATATAGTAGTGTAGTAGAGGTGTGAGTTTGATGGTGGTGATTTAAAGTCCATCTTTTTATTTCTACGGATCAAAGGTCTACTTTTCATGTACAAGTTTAACTTCCGGGAGCAGCAATGGTCATGTGTTGTGTGAAATATTGTAAATATCTAATTGTCATATTTTGCTGGGGTTTGTTTTTCATATAAAAAAATGTATTCAGCTATAACCTGTCAGTGTTGTCAGGCATGTGCACAAGCTTTTTAAATGCAGCTTTATGACTCGTTGTGAATAACCATTAAAGACATTTTATGATATCTTTTTGAAATATTTTGACTGGATAGCTATAAAATTGAGAGTGGTAAACCATATTTTTAAATATGTATTTTAAACATGTATGCACATTACACATTTTTGACAAAACATAACTTTGAACAGTGTGCTTAATAAGGCACCATGTCATTCTTCAATAACCCCTTAGAGCAGAGTTTGTTCTTTGTTTCAGCCAAATGCTTTTGCATTAACAAAGATATGTCTTCTCTGGTAGCAACATTTTAAATTATTTTCATTTAACCAATATCTTATTATGTATTGCCTTACCATTCTAACAAAAACAAGCATTAGACTGATATTGTGCCATAATTAAAATCACAAAAGAATTCTTTGGTTAGGCGAATAATCTCAACTTTCTAAACGGATTTCAATGTGATTACAACCGAAGGGGCATATGAATACCGTAACTAAACATTGGATATATTTTAAAATAATGATAAAGCATAGTGGGAACCAATATTCCTATATAACTCCATAGATTGAGTTTTTCAATTAATTTAAACTCATAACAAAAGAAATGTGGCTTGAAGATTTAACCTGGAACTGACATCAGTTAGTCTAGCAGGCTGATTGGTGAGCCACAGCTCAACGTGGAGAACTTGTACACAAAACAGTTACAGTGCATAACTGGTTCAATTTCAATTTTAAACAACAGTTCCCATCCATTGCACATAGAGTTTCAGCTTCTCCCCTCTGGGCGCAGGTTTACAATCCCTAGGTGTAGAACAAAAGGACACAAACACAATTTTGTCCTTGCAGCCATTACACTGATGAATAAGTCACAACTATACTTTGCATAGGTGTTTATTTATTGTTGCTTTTATGTATGTATTTATTTATTATATTCTAACCTTTATGTATGTTTTCACAACCTAAACAAATGTTTACTGATTCATTTTGTTTTACTTTCTTTTTATTAGTAATATTTAGTTCACATCAATATTTAAGTATAATCTGGACCGGTAAGAACTTTTTAATTTTTGCCATTTCTTAATTTCCGCTGTTTTAAAGGTGCACTATGAGTTCCTGCATGATGTCACTTCTGTTGACGTTCCAAGTAAATACCAAACAAAACAGAGCAAGCTCGCCCTCCCCCCATGTTTCCGTAACTGTCATGACTAACTGACTAACTGTCACTAAAGGTCCGTACACACCAAGCCGATAACCGGCTGTCGGACAGTCTGGCGAGGTCAGTGACTCGAGTCTGTTCGGTGTGTTCCGTGCCGTTGTCCGTCGGAGGAGCTGTCGGCCTTCATTCTGGCCAACCCGACCTGCTCAGTTGGTGACAAGTCAGTCCAGACCGATCTGAAATGAAGACAGATTCAGCAACTGCATGGCTATTTCTCGCTTAAAATGTATCTTCATAAAATATGAGATTGTATTCTGAATGAGCCGCCATTGAAAAATCCAAAATCCGGAAGCAGCAGCCAGACCCACGTGACGCGTTCGTCCAATCAGCTGCCAGTTGTCAGTTTTTTGGTCAGTCCAACTGCCTTTTCTGCCAACGGTTGGCCGTCTGGTTAGTGTGTAACCGGCTTAACACCCCCTCCCCCAACCATCTTGTCGGTGATTGGCTGGAACTGGTTTGTTGTATTTTGGTGCACAGCTTGTGCTGTGTTTGTTTGACGTTTACGACCCCTGTGTTGTCTCCCGAGACCGGGCTTTTTCACAGTGTATTCAGGGGGCAGGCAGCTAGCGGATCAAGGAGAGATGCCTACGATTTGAGACAAAAATGAAATTGCGCTGAAACCATGCAGGAACTCATAGTGCACCTTTAAGTTGAATGTGTGATATGTGTCTCTTTGTTTTTTCCCATATGTGTGTATGAGGATTCTAATGCAAACAAAATCTACCTCTCGGTATAAATAAAGTAACTTGAACTTGATCATGTTAACTATCACTCTTGTTCTTTACAGTCATCTAAAGGAGCAAAGAGAGTGCTGTAATTACTTATATTTTATACCTTGTTACAAAATGCAATGAGCATATCCTACATTTTTGATTTATGGTAAATAATTCAGTATGATGTAAACACAAAAAAAGGAAATCAAACGTTAACACGTCACTGGTGAATGTTACTCACAGCCTCAATCATATTTCTTAAAGGAGCAGAGCGTTACTCTGCAACATAGAGACCCCTTTAGCACAGAGTGTATTCCATAACAGTCTGTGGCCATGGAAACTAATATAAGCAAGTGAGCCAATGTTAAAGTTCAAAGGATAATACCATAAGAATGAAACTACAGGCATGTAGTCAAAATGGAACTTTGTAATTTAACAAAGTAAGCACCTTGTATGTGCTCTTTGTCTGTGTGTGTTTGCCAGTATGTCTCTCAGGGATCCACCGTACGAACCTCCTTCTGTCTCGGAGCTGCAGGAGTTCCTGCTGGCAGACAGACGACCTACAGGACATGTCAATCAAGTCTGGCCTAACCTTTACATAGGCAACGAGTAGGTTTACACACAATGCACAATGCATATATATATATATATATATATGCACGTCTATATAAACATCCTACATTTATACAGAAGTGAATGCATGACTGTATTTCTCTCCACAGTCTGGGCATAACTCACATTGTAAATGCTGCTCACCGACCCACCAACCCTGGCGCTGGCCCCTGTTTCTACGTCAACACTGGCCCACGTTTCTACAGAGACATGGCAGTGGATTATTATGGGGTGGAGGCTGATGATGCAATAGAGTTCATCCTTAGTCCTTTCTTTTACCCGACAGCACGATACATCGGAGCTGCACTGGCCATAGGAGGCAAGTCAGTCATCTAAGTGTGTGTGATTGGATTTACACTCAGTGGCCATTTTATTAGGTACAATCTAATGCATTCCAATACAACTGTTCTGCCATAAAGTCTAATTTGATGATGCCTCCATCCATCCATCCATCCATCCATCCATCCATCCATCCATCTTCGTCCGCTTCTCCGCTGTCAGGTCGTGGGGGGAGCAGCTCCAGCAGGGGACCCCAAACCTCCCTTTCCTGAGCCACATTAACCAGCTCCAACTGGGGGATCCCGAGGCGTTCCCAGGCCAGGTTGGAGATATAATCCCTCCACCTAGTCCCAGCTGGACATGCCTGGAACACCTCCCTAGGGAGGCGCCCATGGGGGCATCCTTACCAGATGCCCGAACCACCTCAACTGGCTCCTTGATGCCTATAATGTTTATTTTATCATTTCAGTCCTTAGTGATGATGTTGTACTGGACTGCTTTATACTGACAGGTGTTTCTAATACTCTGCCCCCCTCATGTATGTAAATAGGGAGGACAAAAAAGAAGCACTTCTTAATATAATGAAGTCCAATACAACACCACCTTTCACAATGATCTCAGTAATACACATATAATTGAATTGACACATTTCCGACAATGTCAACACAAACTGAACATTATGAGCTTTGTAAAGATAGATGTAATGGCAGGTCTGTTGTATTGGATTGTACAGGTGTACCAAATAAAGTGCATATTTGGCTGCATATCTGGTGCTGAAGGTAACAGCAAATTTCCCTGTCCCAGGACGGGTGTTTGTCCACTGTCTGATGGGCGTGAGCCGCTCAGCAACATTGGTGCTGGCCTTCCTGATGATTGTCGAGGGCCCGAGGCTGCCGCAGGCGGTGGCTGCCGTCAGGCCGCACAGAGACATTTGTCCCAACCCAGGCTTCCTGCTGCAGCTCCGCAGCCTCGACATGGGCCTGGAGAGGGAGAGGAGGAGGCGACGACAGGCCCAAACACTGTAAAGACGCCCGCAGACACACACAAAGCCGTACACAGCAACATATGCACACAGACACGCACAAATCTTTATTGCTACAGAGGTCAATCCCAGGAGGAGAACATACCATATCTGACAGAGCTAATGCAAATTCTTTGGACCAACAGGAAACCAGTGGCACCTGTCAATCAAGTCTGGCCGAACCTGTACAACCAGCAGCTTAAAATGTTGTGAAAAGATATTACAATTAAACAGATTTCTTGTGGTGTGTGTCTGCAGGTCTGTGGCGCAAGGTAAAAGCACACTCTCGTCTGCGGGTACAACTCACATACTGAATGCTGCAGCAGGTCGACACCGGATCAACACAGGTCAGAAGTTCTAGTGACCTTGAAGTGGAATACCACGGAGATGAAAAAGCTGCAGACCGTCCAGAGTTCAACCTCCGACATTTCTTCAAACCTGCTGCACAGTTCATAGACAGTGCTCTAAAGAAAAGTGTTTCGACAGCCAAAGCCAATTCATAATGTGAACTAGATAAGTTCCTGCTTTATTTGTGGGTATACTAACTTATAAACATATTACTTTATATTGAATGTTATCTATTTAGAGCTTTCAGCTGCACAGATAATTGGTGCTAAAGAGAGCCAACACCTCCTCTACCACCTTTAGATAACTAATCTTTATTCTAAAGACATTACAATTTGTATAATTTCTGCTCCCTTATCTCCCTTGTAGTCCTTTATTTTCATTTAAAAGTAGGAAAAGCGCAGGTGTAAATAATACAATTAATGATGATTGAATTCCATTTAGCTGCTTCAGTTTCAAATGAATGTCACAGTTTACTGAAGACACTTGAATAGAACAGAGCCATCTTTAACGTAATTAGTAAAACCTGTGCTTTTCCTGCTTTGACAAATCTGGTAAAAAATTTGACAAATTATTTCGTAAAAGTGTATATACTTATCCATGTATCTTCGAGGAAAGGTGTTTGTGCACTGTGCCGTGGGTGTCAGCCGCTCTGGTCATCTGATGATCTGCCAGGGCCTGTCGTCAGCGGAGGCCATCATCATGGCTGTGCGTCTGAACCGGGACATTGGACCCAACTCTGGATTTCTGGAGCAGCTGGAGCTGAGCCTCAGTTTGCAGAGCAGGCAGATCACAGAGGAGCGCGCTGACACATCATGACAGAGAATGCCTTTCACCTTTGTCAGCCACCTGTTTTGTTTGTATCCACATTTTCTATAATAACAACATACAATCTGACACACAGAAATGTCATGTGTGTGTCATCTGTTACAAGAAGTCTCAGTCTTGTATATTAGCTCTAGCCCACGTTCAACAATCAGTAGAATATAACAACTTGATGCTTTAAGTTTTTTGTCTCAGAAATAACTCTCCCCACACCTGTTCACACATAAGTGACATTCTTATGTTAACAATAAAGCAACATGCCATGCAACATGCTACTTTGGATCTGGCATTGTTTCATGATGTGTTTCTTCACCATATACCCTAAAAGAAAGGGGCGACATGGTGAAGAAATACACTTAGAGGACTCAGATGCCATTATGAAAGCTGTGAGAAAGGGTCTTTGGGTATGTGTGCATGTGTGTGTGTCACGTTGTTGAGGTCAGGTCCCAACTGCCTAAAAATATCATCTTAACCACAGAGCCCGAGAGAGCAGTTACCATTCCAGATCTGGATTTCAGTCTTCAGGCGTACTGCAAAGGGAGGTCTCTGTTGATACACACACACACACACACACACACACACACACACACACACACACACACACACACACACACACACACACACACACACACACACACACACACACACACACACACACACGTTTACTGAGAAAAGGTTGAGGTGCTGGTCTGCGATCCTGCTCAGGAACGGATTAAAAGCTTTAAACAGTTATAAGAAAGAGGTAAGTCATTTTTTTTTTTAAATATGGTACTTTATTATGACAATCAGCCTGTAGAGTAGGAAGAAATTGAACAAGCCATCAGTGTATTTTAAACAGCCAATATCGTGAGTAGATCCCTGAAGTGACCACAACCAGCTTTAGTTGAGGGGGCATCACAACACTGTTTAACTTTAAACCACAATCTGAGAACAAGGTTTTATAGAAAAAGGAGCATGAATTGCAGCAGATACAACAGAAGTGTAGATTTAAACTAAGAATGTGGAGGATCTAAATATCTTTACAAATGAGCATGGAAATAAAATTCAAAGTTAATACATTAATAATCTAAATCTGAGTTAAAAATATTGCCCTAAGAGGACATTTTAGAGGGCTTTAATTTTCATATAACAATGTGCAGACATTTTTTTCTTTTAGTTTTTGATTACATTCAGGGATGTGTGTGTATGTTTTCTGGGCAGCAGAGGTGAGCTATGTCCTCCTGTGTGGTGAAGTCCAGAAGCAGGAACCCATACACAGCAGTGCAGGTAGACCCAGACAGTGACTACATCACACCGGGAACATTAGACCTGGAGCAGCTGTTCTGGACCGGCACCGGGGCTCAGTATGCACATGTCAACCAGGTCTGGCCCAGTGTCTACATCGGGGACGAGTGAGTAAATGCACAAAGAGGTGGTTTCATGGTTCTAATGACAGCTTCATACTGAGTCTGTGTGTAACACGAAAACAGGAAAACGGCTCTGGAGCTGCCTGGCCTGAGGGATCTGGGTATCACACATGTCCTTAACTCAGCAGAGGGAAAATGGAATAATGTGCTGACTGGCGCTGATTACTACGCTGACATGGGCATCCAGTACTACGGTGTAGAAGCTGATGACAAACCCACCTTCAACATCTCCCAGTACTTCTGCCCTGCAACCCAGTTCATCCATGAGGCCCTCAGTCACCCACAGAGTAAGTCCTGGAGGAAATGAAAACGTTTAACTGAAATAATTCTCTGAAGAGGCTTGTATGCTTCACTGCGTTTCTAATGATTCCATCCGTCTTTACTTCATTTGGTTCTAGACAAGGTGCTGGTGCATTGTGTGATGGGTCGGAGCAGGTCAGCGACTCTGGTCTTGGCGTACCTGATGATGAAACACAGCTTAACTGTGGTGGATGCCGTTGAGCATGTGCGACAGCGCCGCTGCATCCTGCCCAATCATGGCTTCCTAAAACAGCTCAGAGCCCTGGACATCACGTTACAAGAGGAGAGGCTTAAACAAAAAAGAGAGATGAAACACCAATAATGCACAATAAATAGATAATATGCCTGTGTTTACTACTTCAATTTTTCTTTTGAATCTATCTTAGGTATACAAAAATGTTCTTTAACTGGGCGCCTGGATTTCTCTGTTGGTAGAGAGTGCACCCATATATAGAGGTTTACTCCTTGACGCAGCGGTCCTGGGGTTCGACTCCGACCTGCGGCCCTTTGCTGCATGTCATTCCCCCTTTCATGTATTCTGCTGTCCTATCACCATAAAGGCTGAAAATGCCCAAAAAATAATAGTAAAAAAGTTGTTGTATCATTAAACTGTTTTGTTTTTCACAACTGCGTCATGTAAGAGTTCAAATGTCAAATTGAAGAATGGGGTGTCCTGAGGGCTTAGTGATGTTTTAAAGCAAGAGCGATTTTATCTAAGTGTGTCTACTGTAAATGTATGACCAGATTTCAATGAGTGAGGCACACAGAGTAGTCCTGACATGACGGGCGAGAGCTAAGAAGCCTAAACTAATGTTGACTTGGAGCAAATTGTTGTACCTTAGGTTGGGTACATACTGTAGATCTGATCTCTTACTAAGAATTATCTTTGATTAAAAATAATTTCTTAGAGCGATTTCAAACCGAAATTCAAAAAAAAGGAAAAAAGAATGAATAAGCAAAAAGATCATAGCTTTAAGTTTTATTTGTGAATTTTTGTGATGGGCAACTTCAGTTTTTTGAGAAATAAATAACCACCATACGAACAGTTTCAAAACAACACTTGGGAGTATTCAGAAAACTTACTTTTTGCTCACCATGACATTTTTAGAGTGCATATATATTCAGGATAAGTGTATTCAAGTATTTAGTGTTGCACAGACCACAAACTCAGGTTAATACAAGTGGTTTGAAATGTTAGGCCCCATATCACAAGTGTGGCCTGAGCCTTAATTTGTTTATCGGTGTTTTAAGCCCCTAACATCTCCTTCCAGGCAGCGCTGGAAGGCACAAGGATTAGGCAATGGTTATGGTCAGGTGCCTTGAAGTCAACGGTCACAACGCTGCCTGGAAGAAGACGTGGAGGGCTTAAGACACCATCAAGCCCTTAATTCAGCTTATGTTTTTGATTTGGTTCCCCAATTTCTTTTGTATCTCATTTGCCAGTTGTACCAGTTGTCGCCTGACAAAAATATCAAAATCTGATGTTGAAAATGTATATTTCAAGTCCATTTCCATCTGATTTAGCAAAGCAGAGTGCTGAAGTTGGGTTACATATTGATATTGCAAGAGATCAACATACACCCAGAAAGAACATATTATTTAAAAATAAACAGGACAAAAAGTCAAGATTTAATACCCACTGTATTGTAGAGACCATTCAAATATATCTTTCTACCTTACATGCATTTTAGAGATGTGTCCATTTCCACCCCTACAAGCCACTAGTTGCCTGTAAAGACAAATGCAGGTTCACATAACACTTGTGGCCTCTGCAAACTTTGCAACATTTACAGATAAAAGAAAAAAGGCACTCGTTACTAAAAGAACCTGGCCAAAAAACAGTGTGAGGAAAAACAAACTTCCACAATGTTGATGTTGACTTCTGAATATAATTGACACAGCTAAGCAGTCATCACAGGACTTAAGTGGACAGAGGCTTTGATACTTTTAAAAATTGTACACTTCAAAGAAAAACATTTGGTTTCATAACTGGCCTGTTAAATTAAATCTACACAAATAAAAATGAATAAATCAGGAATAATTAATCTTTAAAAAAAAGTCTAAAACAACACACTACTGCACATTTCAATGCAGTATCCAAATCCTCCATTGACAGTGATATTTTATGCATTAGTCTTATGTTTTTGTATGCGTCCTCCCATTGTAAAATTAGCTTCTTATGCTTTGATTCTGTCTCCAAGGGGAAGAAACAACAGACTCTAGAGATGTCAACACGAGAGCTTGCAGCAGTCTGATGGGCATCAGTGCAGCCAGACGTTGGCAGCGTCAGAGCCAAAAAACTTTTAGAAACAAAAACTGTCCATGAAAAGAGACTTCCCATTTAGATCCTTTGTGTAGCAAAAAAAAAAAAAAAAAAAAAAAGCTAAATTATCACTTCCTGGGATGTTATCATAATTCCTTCATGGTCATTTATGTACAGGTATATATAGTCAAATCTCCATTGGCTCTTGGCTGTATGATCCTCTGGGGGTCCCAAGTGGAGAACAGAGACAGGCACACATGTCAGGGGGGCACCCACCTAACAACTGGAAGGAAATTATCTGCGGATGAATTGAAAAATAACATGGACGGGTGGCTGATTAGAAAGAAATGATAATTGAGGGTAGTATTTGTAGAAAACAGTGGAAATTATGGGTCGCAGTTGTGTATGGCAGGTTGTATGGAGTATGAGGTTTCAGGCTGAAGGACAATTTGTCTGGGAATTCTCAGTTGAAGTCAGGTTTTTCTGGGAAGGTGCAACCTGCTCGTCTGATGATGACGTTGGCAGCGTAGTGTGCTGCCTTCACACACTGATCCAGTGGCTTCTCATGGACCAGCTCAGACAGGAAACCTGCAACACAAAGGGAAACAACTTGAACAGAAACCCACAGAAAACAAAAAGGAAAGACAAAAAACAACATGGAAATGTATCAAATGAAAACAGAGGACACTCTTACCTCCTACAAAGGCATCACCTGCACCAATTGTATCGACAATATCCTTGGGGTCAATCTTCAGTACAGGGAATGTCTCGATCTTATCACCTGAACAGACACGTGAAGAAACTGTTACGTCTGCAGTATACTTCTAAAAGCGGTTGAAAGAATGAAAGAAGGAAAAATAAAAAATCTTACTCATGGCCATAGCAGTATCATCCTTCCCTTGGGTCAACACTACAACCCTCTGTCTCTTTGTGTTGACTTTGGGCAAAGCCTGGGCTTTCTTTGCAATTTCCTTAATGTCCTTGGTCTACAGACAAAATAAACATTAACACAACCAGTTGATAACGCACAAAATACATGAAAAGTGCAGCACTAATCATCTGCAAATACTAAAAGAGACTGTCAGTACACTCACCTCGAAGTCTTGCGCTTCAGCGAATGCAACTGCCTCCTGAAGAATAAAAATAAGATTGTTTTAGAGATAAATATGTGCTAACCATCAACATCTAGTGGACTCAAAGCACTGCACAATCACATGCAGCCATCTGAAGAATGTACGGTGAAAGTCTGGCTTACTGTCTCATTGCCGAACAACACATCAACGTAGGGCATAACCTCCATGAGGTTATCCTTGAAGAACTGGCAGATGAAGGGCGCCGAGAGGTTCAGGCAAAACAGCTTGTTGTTTTCAGACGCATTCTTCGCCACTTTCAGGATGGACTCCAAAGAGACGGTCAGGAAGAAACCCTGGAAGCAAACGGTGACATTGGGTCAAGACGGATCTGATTTTCACATCTTGGTGGGTTCAAATGAATGACACGAGGTAAGGTCTTGACTGCACCAGTATGTCTGGAAATTGCCCTGTGGGTCCTCTGGTGGTACAAAGGGAAAGTGACAGTACATCAATTTACCTCAATATTAGAAGTAAATGGCACAACACACCATATAGTAGTTTGGTAACTACTACTTACAGCAATATAGTAGACTTTAGCTTTTTCCACCAGCTTCCAGTTTTCTTCCAGGTCTAGATGCTTGTCCTTCTTATAACAGTTAGCAGCAGCTAGGTTAGCTACCAGAGACCTGAGAGGAGGACGTAAAAAAAAAAAAAGAAAAAGATGAAGAGTTATAGACAGATGAGATTATAATAAATCAACATGTGCCTATTATTATTATTAGAATTACCCACCTGTTATCTCCAGTGATGCAAGCAGCACATGACCCTGTGGGCTCTTCATCTTGCTCGTAGTAACGGGCATCAATGTGGGCCTCCTCAGACTTCTGCTTCAGGATCCCTCCAAACTTGTCTTTGCCAATGCATCCAAAGAACGTGCCCACATTATGGGGTTCTTGGATCATCCACTACGGACAGTCACAACAGCTCTGATCAGCATCAGTCGAACATTTACAGTAAGAATTCACAGAGCACTGAGTTGATGAGTTTGTGTGTGACTGACTGACCTGAGCAATCTTTATAGAGTTCTGTGTGGCTCCTCCAGCGTGGTACTCGACTTTGAACTTCTTCACTAGCTCCTCAAATCTACACACAGAGACAAACATGTCATTCCCATAATTCATATTTCCAAGAGAAGATTCAATTAGGTTTCATAAAGTTTGGTTAATTCTTGTTCACCTCAATATGTTTCTTTGTGGTTCTGGCTAAGTGCTTCAAACCTCACCACACACAAAGTATAAATTATTTCACCTCACATTGTTTTTATACCGCTCATGGAAACAGACACATTTTATAATCTACCCATAAATTATTTGCTATATTACATTACATAACATAACAATGATCGGAAAGGAGCTGGATAAAGACAACAATCTTATTAATGGCTTCCCTATTATCCGACATTACTGACTCTAAAGTTGGGAATCATGAGTGCAAATCTTCCCTTACATAAACTATTCCTATATGGAGATGTAACTGTCTTTAGTGGTTGCATTAAAGTTGCCTCTATCTTTTTAATTGAAACACCTGGCTATATCAAATGCCATCCTCAAAAACATGTGTAGTGTAAATGTGAATATCTTACATATTGCAAAAGTAAAATAGATATTACTAGAAAACTACCCGTTTTCATAATCATAACTGGAGAGAGTAAAAAATACAGTCATCAGTTTAATCCTTTCTCACACAGTCAGTCACACACGCCTTTCTTATCTCCTGCTGTTAAATGTTTGCTTTCTTGCTCAGAGGGACTGGGTGGTGAAGGGTCCTGCTTTGCTATTGGCTCTCTGTGCTGGATCTGCTGCTCTGCCACTGGCTGTCTTTAACGATACGCCGGTCAATGGGGGGTGATTTCTGGTGTGCGCCTGTTTTCACTGGCCTGCTCCAGAACAGAGAGGAACAAACTCGGTATGAATTTAGACATATTCATTTTCTCCCTGTACAGACCACAAACCACAGCCTATACTGAAAAAGAACAGTTGCAATATAAAAGGAGATACGAACAGTGCTTTGTGTTTGTCCTCTGCCAGGATCTGGTCGTTGGGTTTCAGAGCGTACCTGCAAATAATTAAAAGGAGAAAAAAAAAAAAGAGGCATTTGTTTCTCAAAGTCATCCCAAACATATACTGCATCAAACCCTTCTGTTTAACCCATCTAACCCTGCCGCTGTTTTATTCCATAAACAAACTCCACAAATGTGTCTAAGGAAAACAAAATACACAACAAGCAGCTTGATTATGTGGATAAGCATTGCAGAAACAATAGTGGTGCTACCAAATGGGTTGTTCCCGCCAATGGAAAATGTTAATGAATGAAATCATTAAGTCATAGGTAGAGGCTTGGAGAAACGCTGTGCAAGTGCTTCTGTTACTACCTATCATCACCACTCAGTCCACAACAACATGTTGGCCAATAAAGTGAAACAGAGTCTAGTTTCCTCGAAACACAAAGGTAGGTTGGGGGCTTAAGGAGCAGCTTTAGCTCTGCTTTATTCTATGTGACTGAATTAGAAGCTGAGCGTTGGTTCAGCTTTAATCCTGGAGTTTACGCAAGGGGCTTGAGAGTGGACTCTGAGCTGGAACCCGCTGGAGCCCTTTGCCCTGGTCAACTAGTGTGACAGAGCTTGGACAGAGCAGAAAACAGGCTGCTTTCACTGTGTAGGTTTCCACTACACAGTAAATAAATAAAAGAATAAATAAGTAAGCAAGCAAGTAAGTAAGCTCTTTATCTTATGGTCAGCCTGTCAGTGGAGTGTCCTCACTGGCACAGAACGACTATATTTCACTTGATCCAAGTGTACTGTGCTTTATGGAGATTTCACATGGGCTAAAAAATGGCTCCACGACAAGAGTTCATTCAACTTTGTAATAAAAAAAGAATATCTGTTATGATTGATTTGCCTTTAAAATTCTTGAGGAATCCAGGACCATAATAAGCTGATGACAGCACTTTCTTTAGGTCACAAAAATCGTATTCCATTGCTTTAACTTACTTGTCCAAGAAGTCTTTGTCCACGACAGCAGAGATGTCCAGTAAGGGGTTTCCCATCCCAAAGAGTGAATTAGGGCTGAAACATAAAGAGGAAGCGTTAAAACAAAAAGCTCTACATGGCTTGGCTTTAACATGACAGCACGGAGCAGCACTATCTTCCTTTATAACCTCTATGTAACAGTAGTATGTATTTGTTTTTTATATAAACTCTGGCTTTATAGGTTTTTTTAAAGAGCAAATAGCCCTCCATTCAGCACAGTGTAGAAAGGAACATTTGCAATTTGCAAATCATGTTTGGTCACTCCACTGAATGAGCTGGCTTTTTAATCCAGTGTTGACAATTTATTTGCAAAACCCACAGTTTTGTTTCCATGTGACTTTAAATCACATGACTTAAACATTCCACTTTCACAGACAGAAAAGCAGAAATAGCACATGTCTGAGAGAGATAGGTTGGAAACGTGCATTACTCATCAACAAACATTACAAAGAATATGGATGTGGTGGTGCGGCGGTGAAGACCCAGTCAGTCATGCATGTAACCATGTTATGACATTCACAGCAAGGCAACATCAGGACAGCTGTAGGCTGCCTGTGTCTCTGTGTTTGTACAGTCTGTTCTGTCCTGGGGAAACAACTGAACACACGGCTTGAATATCATAGCAAATAATAGTCCTGTGATGCCAAACAAACACCATTTTAAAACAGCACAACTTTGTGTCAATACGTACACAGGAACTTACACATCAGTAACCACCAATCATCCAGTGGGTTAGTCTGCAACGTTTGCTTTTCTATGAAGAAATACTGAATGATCTAGTACTACTGTCAAAGCACCAAGAGATTGTGGCAGCATCATGTTAATAATGTGTGAACTCAGATATGTCTTTGTGTCATCTTCACTCCCGAATGCTAGTCCTTATGTGACCACAATTTTGTCAGTGTGTCTGGGGAAAACCCCAGATGGAGCAAGTCTCTGAACACAGCCCCCACATGAACATGTGCTGGCATATGGCCAGACCTTTCTTTCTACACTCGCCTGATGACAAGATTGAATGAGGCAAAAATAACCAATGAGGAAGAATGTATTTTAAAATAAAACAAAGAATAAGGAGACGTAGTTAAGCAAATGGTTGTTTTTTTTTCTCACTGGAAAACATGCATCTCACTGGAGATGCATGTGCCCAGCAGACACCACACCCTTGCTATCATTTCCTACAGCACATATGCCAATATGCAGTCAGAAGATTACAGGGCTTGTGCAGCCAATTACACTGAACCACAACCCATGTCTGCCTTCAGATCAATTCTCTATGCCAACGTGGTCTTACCTTGCAGAAGACATTGTGTCCCTCTCTTTGTGTACCTGCTAGATACTGACAGACTTGTTGAGCAACCTAAAACCGGCTCAGAAAGAGCTAAGGATTTTAAAACTTCACAATTTCAGCTCAGTGTGCGGGTAGATCGATTTCCCACTGCAACCCCAGCTCCTCCTACTCGATCGGGACTGACTGATTGGAGGCATCTCGAGGAGGAAGGGCCAGAACAGTCCGTCTGTCTGGTGATTGGCTTGTCTTGCCGACACCAGACTCAAGCCACTCACTCTTTTGAAGCAAAATTACATCGTGAGAAGCGTGCTGATGATAGTTGCGACTGAGATACCGTGATATTACAACAGCAGATTTCAGTTGAGTTGAATATGAGCAATTCGCCACAAATCCACAATCCACAAAGTCAGCTTTGTTCATGGGGGGAAAAAAAACATCAACATTGCATTTCACCGCCACGTGAATCCTTCGCAATTCATTGTTTGGGAGCTGGTACAGCATGGCCCAGCAAGCTAAACCAAGCAGCGGAGCAAACCCTTGGCACTGAATGAACGGAGTGTCCAGATCAGTCCAAGTATTTCTTTCTGCAGCTTTTAAACATGCAGGGGCAGGTGGTGGTCATGTTAAACTTAGATTAGATATTGGCACACTTGCTAGGACGTTTTTAGACAACAGCAGTGTCTACACGCTCCTGACCTAACGTTAACAATTGATAGATAGGATACACGTCAAAAAGGACTTTACACAGGTCATTATTGATAAAGACCGATCTCTTTTCCCCACCGTGGTGGTTCGTGCAGACATAGTAGTCTAAAGAAACTCACTTTTAAAACATCCCTCACATTTCATGCACCCATTCATAATGCTTAGCTACATTGTAAACTAAAGATTTGCTCACATTAGCATTCAAACAACTCCGAGGAGAGTCGTGCAGACACAACTCTCCTCGGAGTTGTTTGAAGGGCAGTCTGTTAGCTTCTTTTTCTTTGGTCACCTTAGTTTGGCAGGAGTCTTTTTGCTCGGATACTCTGTCTTCTCCTCCTCTGAAAGTTTTTGTTTCTTTGCTTTTGGTTCTTCAGAAGCCATGACTGACAGCGTACGTTACAATCCCAACCGGTGAGAAAGGCGGCAGTGCTCGTGCTGCTAACAGAGAGTTCAAAAGGACGTTTATTCTCCGGAGTAAAGACTCGCAGGCAGCCGTTGCCTCGCCAAGGCCATGCGTGTGACGTTAGTTCATATAATAATACAACTGAGAAAATACAGATTAAAAATGAATACCTTCAAGTAAAATGACTAAATAATAAGTGAAAATAAAATGTTTATAAAATAAAAGCAACATAAAAAATAAAGACAGCTGACTTTTTTGGAAAAGAAA
Source organism: Gymnocephalus cernua (assembly GCA_023631565.1). Classification (NCBI taxonomy): domain Eukaryota; kingdom Metazoa; phylum Chordata; class Actinopteri; order Perciformes; family Percidae; genus Gymnocephalus; species Gymnocephalus cernua. The sequence continues at coordinate 17,147,491 of CM042437.1, read as the reverse complement.
ACCTCTGTACGTCCCCTTATCCAGCACCATATATTGCAGAACGATCAAGTTAGTAACTAGCTGGTAAGATGATATGGTGGAGCATATAGACTGGATAAAGACTAAAGAGACAAATATTTCCCACAGGAAATAGTGGAGACTAAACCCGAGTTAAATATATGCACATATTGTTTGCCTAACAAAGAGATGCTGTGACTGTCTTCTTTGCTCTGCTTATATGGTTATAATTTTACTTTGTAAATTGTAGCACATCTATCTGGTGGATCTCAATTTAAGATTTAAGTCAGTGCAGTACTGTTCCAGGAATTATTCAGCAAAGTATGTCTAGATAAAGTTTTGGTTTTTATGGTTTTTGATCACTGCAAGACTACAGTTTGGTTATCAAATCTAATCTTTTTGCATTTTTACATCTGGAACCTGACATGAAGGTACATTTTAAGTGCTCACTTAAGTGTGAGGTCTGCTTGGAAGAAATTAAATTTGGCTGTTGGAAGAAGCCTTCAGAAATCCATAAATGTGTGGTATTCTGAGGACCTGCACCATGGATGTTATTATATACATGGATGTATTGATTATATACCTGCACGAAAACCTGAAAGGCGACGCTCAGGGCTACAAAATCCCAAGCGCTGACCACTGTCTTTGGCGCTGACATACAGATCAGCTGCCCGCAAAGGTTGCCTGATTAAAAAGTCCGATACTTGGCTCTAAAAGTATCGATCAGGTTGACGTTAGAGTTGGTTTGTATTTACACCGTTTGTAATTTATTTCAATACTTTACTAATAGTATTTGGGCCTTATTCTTTTGATTTATAGATATGTACTCGTGACTACGTTGTGTTTACGTGTGCATAGATCTGCAGGCGTCTCTTCAGCAACTCAGACAATTTCTGCCATACTGGCACCATATCCTTTGCAATATACCGGAGTTAGCAGGTAAACTTTAAACAATCTGTGAAACTTTGTATACATCATCCTCTTTTAAGAGGATCTGATTTTAAGTTAATTATATTTATTTTTTAACATTAACAAACAGATGGTAAAAAATGTCCGAAGTTTTCAGTCAGTTTGCTAGCCAGCCGGTTAAGTTACCTGAGATAGAAGTTAGTTTGACAGAATGACATGTAGATAAATGTTGACAACAAGTGGCATAGCTTTACATTTAAATTTGCATTGTTTTGTTTTGGGCGCAATTAAATACTTGATAAGGAGTTTTACGTTTTTAAACCCTCTCTCTATCTGTCACTACAATAACCTCTTTTGTTGCAGCTGAGATGATCCACAGTCTGTTCCTGATTAATCACTCGGGAGACATCTTCCTGGAGAAACACTGGAAGAGTGTCATCAGCCGGAGTGTGTGTGATTACTTTTTCGAGGTGAAGGAGAAGGCAGTGGACCCGGAGAATGTGCCCCCTGTCCTGCAGACCCCACACCACTATCTCATCACCATATACAGGGACAAGCTCTTCTTCCTTTCTGTCATCCAGACTGAGGTCCCTCCACTGTTTGTCATTGAGTTCCTGCACAGAGTGGCAGACACAATTCAGGTGTGATTAAACTGTTCATTTTGATACATGCCAGCATTTATAACTGAGACATCTTTGGTTATGTTCAAACTTGTTGTCCTGTATAAACAGATTGCAGGATGTCTAGATGTAGTCTCCTAAAACACTTTTTAAAAAGCGCTTGCTTTTTTTGGGGTGTGCTGCTGTCATCATTTCACTGTGAAGTTACAGTGGCCATCTAAAGTTACAGTTTGACATCTGTGGTTGCAACTGTTGGAGAATTTCCCATTAATACAACAGTAAAATATGTTGATTTCTCGTATACTCAACACACAGCTATTAATGATTAAGATAGCCCTAGAGATTGGCATGGTTTTGTGTCGGTTAGCCTTAAAGCTAGTTTGATTTCTATTGAGAGATGATTTTATGGAAAGTACCCCACGCCAATCTGTGGGTATGGTGAAGGGTATGTGATGATGTGGGGCTATTTTAATTCCAAAGGCCAAGGGAACTTTATCAGGATGCATAGTATCCTGGATCCATGAAATAACTGGCCTTTAAAAATAAAAATCTGCCTGCCTCTATGGGAATTTAACATAGGGGTGTACTCACTTTTATTTCCAGCGGTTTAGACATTAATGGTTGTGTGTTGAGTTATTTTGAGGGGACAGCACATTTACACTGTTATACAAGCTGTACACTTAATACTTTACATTGTAGCAAAGTGTAATTTCTTCAGTGTTGTCCCATTAAAAGATATAATGAAATATTTACTAAAATGTGAGGGGTGTACTCACTTTTGTGAAATACTGTATATATCTTACATACTGTAAACAATTAGTATGAGGTATGGAATTGGGACTCATGTAGGGTCTTAATGGGAAAAGATTAAGGGTGCTGCTTTTAAAGACAACTGACAAATCCAGTCCGATTTTCTGCAACAAGCTTTTTTTTTTACATTTGTCTTCTTGTCGACAGGACTACTTTGGAGAGTGCTCAGAAAGTGTAATCAAGGACAATGTGGTGACCGTGTATGAGCTGTTGGAGGAGATGCTGGACAACGGCTTTCCACTAGCAACAGAGTCCAACGTCCTCAAAGAGATGATCAGGCCTCCCACCATCCTGCGATCAGTTGTCAATACGCTCACAGGTAAACACAGGTCACCCTGACACAGTCTAAACTGTACCGCCTTCCTACTTATATACAATATTTATGTGTACGTTTATGTATTTGCCGTTCATTTGTGTTTTCCAGGAGGTAGTAATGTTGGAGATACATTACCAACCGGTCAATTGTCCAATATCCCATGGAGGCGGGCTGGTGTTAAATACACTAATAATGAGGCATATTTTGACGTGATAGAGGAAATCGATGCCATTCTGGACAAATCGGGTAAAAACGAGCACCCGTTTGAAAGCCATAGATGAAGAGTAAATCTATGGCAGTGTCGTGGAAATGATCTGCAATCAGTCAAGCACACATAAAATAATGCACAACAGCACTGATGGATTGAAGGTTAAAGTTGTTATTATTATTGTATTAATAAGAGAGAGACAAACCTCGTGACAAAACCCAGTAGTCTTCTGACCATAGAGCCAGAAAATGCATTGGTCATACAAGACCTGATTGGCTTAAGAAGGCATGTGCAGCATCTGACTTCTCAGTATAGAATGTAGCCTAGCGACAGGTAATCTCAACAAAGCAAGTGATCTTCATCAGACTTGTTTTTCAGTCTTCAGAAAACGTCAACCAAATTCACATACATTTTTTTTTTTTTACAGTTCCCAGATGAACAGAGTGAGCAGAGTCACAGAAATCAAAACTTGAATAAATGATTAAACAAAGTTTCATGAAAGTTTACTTCCACAGCAGTTAGAAGTGTTTACTCTTTATAATTAATGTATAAACAATGTGGTTGCTCTTTAAACTTGCATCCACTTTTTGATTTGATTTGATTTATTAGACAGTAAAAAAATAAATGCATAACAAGATGCCAACACAGTGACATTGTACATTTATCAAAACTGTCGAGGATAACACAAGAAAGTTGCAAAACTTATTTCCATTGTGGTCCTCAATCAACTTCAATCTTTCTACTTTAGGTTCAACAGTATTTGCAGAGATCCAGGGCGTAATTGAAGCCTGTGTGAGGCTCACTGGGATGCCTGACCTGACTCTGTCCTTTATGGTGGGTTCATTTCCTCTCAGCTCTGTGTGTTTCTGTATGTGCTTTCGTGGTCTGCTCGTGCGTCCGCCTGTCAGAGTGTAAAATTCACTCGCCACCCTTGTTGTTTTTGTTGACAGAATCCTCGTCTCCTCGATGACATGAGTTTCCACCCATGTGTGCGGTTTAAGCGCTGGGAGTCAGAGCGCGTCCTCTCTTTCATCCCGCCAGATGGAAACTTCACACTCATGAACTATCATGTCAGCTCTCAAAAGTAAGCATAGGCCCATCTGGGTGTCTTATTTATAATCGAATAAAAAAGAAAATATGTGTGTAAATACGAAATCTGGTAATCCACATCTTCTAGCAACAATCAAATATTTGTCGTGTTATTTTCTTTGGGTTTAAGTGTGGAGGAGTGGATCGAAATTCTGTTTTTATTTCCGCAATAAGTATTCACTTGTTACTGTGTTCACTTGTTAACACAGGCTGGTTGCTGAATGCCTGCTGAACCTAACTGTTTATTGTCATCATGGTCAATTCCTTCTTTGTCCGTCCTCAGTCTCGTGGCCATTCCAGTGTACGTGAAGCAGAGCATCACTTTCTTTGAGATGGGACCTTGTGGTCGCCTGGACATCACAATCGGACCCAAGCAGACCATGGGGAAGACAGTGGAGGCCTTGATGGTCACTATCCACATGCCTAAAGCTGTGCTCAATGCCAACCTCACACCCACACAGGGAAACTACACCTACGACCTTGCTACCAAGGTAACCAACTGTTTACAAGGCCGTCCTCAGCAGTGATACAGTTAGTAGAATGTGGACCTCTTTAATCAATCTATGTCGCGCATACTGCTCAGTTTTTGTCGATCTCGTGCAATGCCATATTGCAAAGCTGCTTACATCTTACCTGCCTACCTCGTAAGTGCTAAATTGATAGCCAAAGTAACATTAAAATTACCACTTTAAGATATGCAAATGGTCTAGATTCTTTTTGCAGCTCTACAGTGTCGGACTCCATAATGAAGAAAATAAAACTCAAAACAAAAAGCATTTTGTTTTATTGTCCTTACTTGAAGCACATTTGTGTTTTGATAGGTGTTGGTTTGGGACATTGGGAAACTGAACCCCCAGAAGCTTCCTAACTTAAAAGGCAGTCTGAGTCTGCAGGCAGGAGCCCCCAAACCTGAAGATAACCCATCACTCAACATTGACCTGAAGATTCAGCAGGTGGCCATATCAGGTAATCCATTCCTCGCTACAAGCTCTCTTAATCTTTTAACTGGGCCAAGTTTAAAGTGAATTTTCAGTCATTGCTCGACATGCTTCTTTCCCCTCTTTACAGGTCTTAAGGTCAGTCGGCTTGACATGTATGGAGAGAAATACAAGCCGTTTAAAGGGGTCAAATATCTGACTAAAGCAGGGAAATTCCAAGTGCGGACCTGAGTACTAACATGTCAGAGGACAATGGTCAACAATCCAATGTGCCAAATAGGGGGCAAGACAACCAACTCTTCCATATCCTCTGGTTCATTGTTATTAATGAAGAGTTATTTATTATGTCTTTGGCATTACATATATATGACTGAATGGTATTTGTGGCCTGTAAAGGGAAGCCTTAAAAATCAATGTGACCTTGTTGAAGTGCTTCTAGTTTATATCTAGTTTAAATGTGCTGCACTGTATGTACCATTCCTCCTTTCTTTCTTTTGGGATTTTCTTTTTCTTTTCTTTTAACACCTTCTGAGTGTTGCCTGAGGGAAATATTTCTGTTTGAAAAGTGACACTCTCATTTTAACACACACCTATACATACAATCTTGCATGTTGCCTAAAAGTAAACAACCATGCCTTCGAAAACGTTTTTACATAATATAAGGTAGCAAGTTTTATACTAATCGTATGTATGTATGTATGTATGTATGTATGTATGTATGTATGTATGTATGTATGTATGTATGTATGTATGTATGTATGTATGTATGTATGTATGTATGTATGTATGTATGTATGTATGTATGTATGTATGTATGTATGTATGTATGTGCATATTTTTCTAATCTAATGGACCTACTTACTGAGTAACTGCAGTGTTTCTTAGTGCAGGTATTTCTTACACACATTCACTCTATAATGAGGCCTTTGGGTAGGTAAATGTGCTTTGTATAGCACACTACAGCACAAATGCATGTTTTGGAGGCCTGAGTGGAAGTTAATTTTTTTCAAAATATATCTTTACATCTAAGGTCCATTGTTGGACTTAGGGAGAACTATCAGCAGGGCCTATACACAGTTGTGTAAAAAGGAACTCTACGGATATCTACAAAATCCTCACGTAATCTTGAATGCGACTACTTTACTCAGCACAAGATTTACACAATCGGTTGTCGACATGGAAAATACTACTTAAAGCTCCTTAAGTTGAATCTGTATTCCAGTGTGTAATATGTCTTATAAAAGCTTTAAAAAGATGTTTTCATCTGTGCTCTTTTAGCCATGCTAACAGTATGGCTAGTTTTGGTTTACTAAATGAATGAGCCTCAGCTTTACTGTGCATTTAGCACTAATTAGCAAATGCTAGCACGCTAACACACTCAACTAAGTTGATAAACATGTTCCAACCATAGTCAACATCAACTTCAGCATGCTAGCATTGTCATATTGAGCATGTTAGCATATGGCAGTGATGGAGTACTCGAGTCCTGGACTCGGCTCAGATAAGTCTTACTTCCCCACAACACTCACTGATTTTATGTTGTGGTACATGTGACTTACGAAAGGGAATTAAAAGGCAGACTCCAGTCATCATAATTATACTCTTTTATTCTTCCAAGGCACAGCTGATGTGTTGGCAGGGCAATAAGCTATCCGAATACATTCAGTTTGTGAATGAACACAAGTACACAAACAAGTACACCCTGTTGCTCTCAGTGAGGGGTCAGTGACTGCTACATGCTTGGTAGGCCCAAATAAAGATGAAAATGCGATTAACATTTAGAGCTCTGTCCCTAAACACCATGGGGACGGCTCACTAATACTGATTAAGTGATGAGGCTTCACGCATACACACACATACAGATTCTCTATTTAATAGTTAACATTTGCCCAGCCATAACAATGTGTAATAAAAGTTGATGAAATACTGTTTAGGGAATGAAAATATTTATTCATTGATCTGATTGCATTTACTATTGAGTTACCAATCATTTGTTGTTGAACTGCTATGTAATTATTCCAGACAAAAACAGCTACACCCACACTAATACCTACTGGCATTAATGCCTGATATATCACATAAAAGGTTTGTTATTGTTCTCAAACCACCTGGGTCTTCTAGAAAATCTGTGTTAAGATGATCAGAGCATTCAGAGTGGGACTACTTAGCTCACACATGGAGAAAAGTCTAAAAGCAGGAAGTTGAATGGCTGTCTAAAATCATTGGTTTTGATACATTTTGAATAAAACATCCAAACAGTTCAACTGTTACAGAGTGCAGAAACAAAGCACTACAATTAGTTAAAAAAGAGAAAACATTCTCTCTCTTTTTTTGCTAAAAAAATAACAGACCTCAAAAAGTACCTCAGCATCTCTAAAGAAATGGTCTGTCTCGTTTGTTATAACCTGGATTTAAGTGTTAAGATGAGGCTTACAATAATTTAAAACAAATCCTTTGGCATTGTTCACTGTTAAAGTTGAATATAGTTAAAACAAAGAACTCAAAACAGCCATAACAAAACATCTCATCTCGCCTTACCTTACTGTCAGTCATACTGCAACTGTCATGTGAAAGTCTCTTATCTATTAAGTATCAACCTTCCTGCAAGCAAGGTAATATTTATTGACAACCATACATTTAAAAATATTATACAATCACTTTTGAAACTGTATAATTTGCCTATAAATTATAACACTTTTAATTCAGAAGACCTTTTAGTTCTTCAAGTATGAACATCACCGGACAGCAGTGATGTATCACCTTTAAATTCATAGATCTTCAGTTAAGAACAGTGGTATCACTAAAAGTAAACATGAGGAGAGCTCAGAAGCTCACACAAGACTTTACACTTTAGTGTTTAACTCAGTGTATAAAGCTCATAGCTGAGTGTTTGTCCATTAAACAAATAATTACTGTATATACAATTGGCAATAAGAAACTCACTGAAAAAAAATGAATAAGAGTAAACCCTCTAGGAGATAAGTATCTTAATGTCATAATTTGCCTTTAGAAAATAGAAAAAAATGCAAAATGCATGCAAAAATATATACCTAGGATTTGGATAAACTCTTGTAACACAACATACCAAAAATATATATTATAAACTGTCTCGGATTAGCCTACGTGATTCCACAGTTACAGATAAAGAGAACTGGATAGCAAAGCTGAACTCACTCCAATAAATGAAACCTGCTTGGTACCAAATCTAATGGTTACTGCTAAGCACCACATCACCATCAGTTTCCTTATTCAAGAAGTGCACGTTTACTCAGGATGAGTATGCACATTGCTACTTTTACTCAAGGCATGGACGGATTACGAGACAATGGGCTTCTGGGCACAGACATGCGTCTTTTTGTAGTGGTTACACATCTCTTTGTAGTTTTGATGTCTCTTTGTGCTTGTTTAGTATCTCTTTGTGGTCATTTTGTGTCTCTTTATAGCCTTATGCATCTTTTTGTGATCTCTCTGTGGTCATTTTGTGTCTCGTAGTCGTTTTGTGTCTCTTTGTGGTCATTTTGTGTCTTTTTCTTGTTTTTTTGCCCCTTTTTGTAGTTATTTTGTGTCTCTTTGCAGTTGCTTTGCATGTCTTTGTAGCCAGTAGGCCCATTCAATAATCCATACATGACTGGAGGTGTGTGCTATCGTTGCCAAGTTAAAAGTGTTACTTTTTCAGTGACCAGGTTTGTTTATTGGTACCAGGGGGTTTTGCGCACCCAGCGAAGGGTGCATCCTGCATCAGTGCGGATCTTGATGGAGGCTGCTTCTGCTTCTCTGACGGTCTCCTTCACTGACTGCATCAGATTCTGGGCGTTATGGACCAACATATCTGTGGCCTGGTCAGGGAAACATTTGGATAAAAAAATAAATAACACCAGAGATGGGACAAAATTAAGACAAGTTATCAGAGAGACGACATTTACTCAAGTACTGTACTCAGATACTTGTACTGTACTAGTATTTCCATTTTGTACTTTTACAAAAGAATTAGCTTTTAGGCATACACTAATCCACCGGGCCAGTCTGTGATTGACTTGGGCTCGTTATAAAATTCAGTGTTACATCAGTTACATTCATCTATCACTATTTAAATTGTGGGGAGAAAGAGAGTGCTGTTATTGAAGTGGTACTCGGTATCATGTGCAATTTTGGGAGTTTACCTGCTCTGACTCCTCTTCACTAATGTTTGTTCGTCCCAGCATGGTGGCTTTGACAGTAGAGAGGATCTTCAGCTGAGTACTGATGGTAGGGATTCGTTCACACACCTTTGGAAGGAGAAAAACATGTAATTTATTTTCTGTACAAGACAGAAGGACAAGGGCTTTTCAGCATGTGTCTGTGTGAGTATGTCCTTACCTGCAGCAGGTTAGTTCTGATGCGTCTGTCAGTGCACTGCTTGGCCACTTCTTTAGCCAGTCTCGTCACCTCATCTGAGGCCTTGGCGATGTCCTTAGCACACTGAATAAGTGCTCGCTTGTTCCCGCTTCCACCACGCACCAGCCGAGACATTTCTGCCATTAGCAGAGCCATCCGCTTGGCTGCTGCTATGATGTCGTTACCCTGTGAAGAGCGGAGAGGGAGTAGAGGAGGAAGCAGTAAGAGCTGTGAGCAGGATACTGGAGAGGAGCATGGCTTTGGATAAGAGATGATGAGAGTGCAATAGAAACATCTTGTATGAGTCATGTTTCCACACATTTTTCTGATAATAACCATAGGATCGTAGGATACTGAAAATTGTGTTATCAAACATTAAATGAATGCTGGTGCTTTGTATGAATGAGTTTAATGACAAAAGCAAAACAGGCACTACATTTACAAGCAGAAAGCTGCATGCAGTGTCAGTGCAAGTTAGCACATATTCTTCAACCCTCATAGATTAAGATACTTTTCAAATTTATATCCATAGTTTTGGAGGGAAACAGTGTTGAGGTCCTCACCGTCTCCCTTAACATCACAGTCAACGTGAGGTTAGTACCCATGAGGTGATGTTCACAGTGTTGGAGCGATCACGCACCCTGAGGCTAAGAAGCAGAAGCTGGTGATCATATCCGGCAAGCAGGCAGTCTAACCTAATTATAAACATAATGGAGGGACTTGTGAAGCCAGGTGGTGCAACAAACAAACTCTCCATTCCAACATTCCTCAAGCTTTTATTGTCAAAAAGAAGATGATGAGAGCGGTGGATTGTGAAAAACTGAGACAGTCCCTCCTTTGCCTCCAGCTATTAGTTGAAGAGATTAAAGATGTTGATTTGAAGACGGTGTATAGGTATATTTGTCGAATGGAACATTTAAAATATATTATTGCCAAATTGCTTATTGGTTTCTGTGACTCCAAAAGGACTTTGACCCGAGTTAATCCAGATCTTCTCTTAAATGTTCAAAGGACACAGGATTACTAGTTTTTAGCTGTTGTCAGGGTTTTACAGCTCTGAAGGTTTGTACTTCTAACTGCTGCTTTCTTGTTGCCGATTTGGAGAGTTTGGGATCCTCTGGTCACCTCTCAAATTACTGCTTGTTTCAATTATGGATTTATACTGCAGATTATTTTCTTGATTCATCCATTCATCCCAACCGATCAACAGAAGACGCCATGGCCCGCCATAGCACACATCATTGACTTAAATTGACCTGACAGACAGACCCCAGGTGGTGAGAGTGAGCTGACACACCTCTTCCACCCTCAGCCTTAACACCGGAGTACCCAAGGGCTGCGTTTTGAGTCCCCTGCTGTACTCCCTCTACACACACATAGCCACTTTCAACTCCAACACCATCATCAGGTTTGATGATGACGCAGCTGTGGTGGGTCTGATTACAGGCAACAATAAAAAAAAGGCCTACCTTAAAGAAATACAGGACCCGCTAGTGTCAGAATAACAACCTACTCATGAATGTCAGCTAGACTAAAGAGATCATAGTGGACTTTGGAAAGAATCAGGGAAGGAACTAAGCCTCCCCTAATAGCAACAGGTCCTCGTGGAGAAGTAAGAAAGCTTTAGGTACCTTGGTATTCACATCACCGAGGGCAGTACATACCGACTCATTGGTGAGAAAGGCAAGGCAGAGATTGTTTCACCTTAGATGCCTGAGAAAATTCCAGGTATCCTCTCAAATACTGAGGAATTTCTACTCCTGCAACATTGCGAGCATCCTGACAGGGAACATCACTGTCTGGTACGGAAATAGAACCAAACAGGACCGCAAGGCCCTGCAAAGAGTGGTTCGTTCGGCCGAACATACAATAGGCGATGCTCTACCCTGCCTAAAGGAAAGATTACATACACATAAGGGATCACTGGAATTGTACCTTATGATTTCATGTGACAAATAAATGATGATGAAATTGATTTATTGATTGATTGATTAATAGTACAATCTTAGCGTGGCGTCAGCAGAAACGTGTGTCAACCATGCCTTAGTGTGTTGCAACAACAGCCGCAGCTGGTTGGAAGTTTCCATGGTAGTGGCAGCTCATCGTTTGCACAGCCACAGTGACTGTCAGCTAGTACCATGGCTAGTACTCCAAAGGGTGTTCATTTGTCCTGCAGGGCTTTCCTTGTGTGGTGCATATATCTGTTTGCATGTGTGGATGCCTGTGTCTGTGGGGTCAAACAGCTGTATGATCCACCCAGCAGCTCAAAACACTGGGAGCCATTTACAAATACCAAACTGACCCACATCTGGTTGTGTGTGCACTCATGTGCATGTGCGTGCGCAGACCTTGCTGGACCACTTGCGCGCCTCCTGGTGGAGAGACTGGGCAGCTGCCAGAATGGGTTGATTGACAGGCTGGTTGGAGGGCATCATCAGCAGTTCTGGCTCATAGTCATCCTCACCATCAGTAAACTCATCTTCATCATCTACCTCTCTCTCCTCTACTGCCTCCTCCTCCTCAGGCTGGGCGGGCGCGGGGGGTATTGTTGGTGGTGGATCAATTGGGATGGGAAGGAAAGGGAGGGAGGCAAAGAAGGAGGGAGGAGGAGGAGATGGGAAAAATGTGGAAAAGAAGGGGAAAGAGGAAGCCAGGGATGGCAGGAGGGAAGGAAGCATGGGAAAAGGAAGCATTTAGTACAGTATGAGAGGCACTGGATGGAAGAACAGAGGACAGGAGATGTACAGGAGGGAAGAGGAGCAAATACAAGCACTGTGAAAAGCAGGGAGAAGGGAGGTGAAACTGCAAGCACAAGCAAAGATAGGGGGAAAAAAAGGAAAGAGGAGCTGGTTTGGGCAGGTAGCAGGTGGATGACATGCCTTACTCTGAGGCAGTGGCTGAGTTGACAGTTTGTAAAGCATTTGCAAAATCATACAACTGTAGCCAAATCCAGTGGTTGACATCCTTCTAGTGTATTTAGGAGTCAAGCAGTGTGCTGGGAAACTGAGTGTGGCGCAATGCCATAAAAGATAAGAAATATTTTGTGCCTGGTTTCCAAAGACACCTCTGATGCGTATCATTAAACAGACATTAAACAGCTATAGAGAGGAAAACGGTTACGAGCTTCACAAAGATAATAAAGGGTTATTTACACAGTTTCTCTACACAAAAACAATTGGACACACATACAGAACATAGACCCCAATAGGGATAAGAGTGCAAAGAATACAAAGTCTACTTCAAATATATAGTTGCTTGATCTCTCGAGGAAGGATTGACCCTCCACAAATGACTATTTTTGTTATATTTACTTTGTGCATGTAGGTGTGTACGTGTAAGCCATTAACAACCTTAAATGCCAACACCTTGAACAGATGACAGTTTCCAGTTTTCCCTCTGAAATTGGATTTCAGCCACTGATCTCCACATTCCATCATCAACGTGATTTCAGGAAAAACTTGATTTCAGGATATTCACAGAATGAGAAGGCACTTCATCATCGGACAAGTGCATTATAGCCAACAGAGAGAAAAAGTAAAATCCCTGAAGTCACGTCTATTAACATGACATAGGGATATCACTAACCAGATAGCTGAGAAATTGTATTTATGCTACTGATTAAACGCATTTGATGGGATGGATATGCAAACTGTAGATTTCTGTGTTTGTGTGAACTGACCTTGCTTGACCACTTGCGTGCCTCATCGTGCAGCTGCCTGGCTGCCACCATCATGGGTTCACTGAGCACCTCTCCGGCCTTCTGCTCTGGGAACTCCTCATCCTTCTCCTCTGGAGGAGGGGGCCGAGGCGGGGGCACCTCGCCCTCTGGCAGGGGGGGCTTGGGTGGTGCCTGCTCATCACTAACCTGGAAAATACACATATAGACACACATATCTTACCAATACATATGTCAGGAACAAAGGGGGATGTGACCTTTGCACCATCCAGTGGTTGTATCAATAAAGACATTAAACGTCAACACACTGGGGCTTTAAAGAGTAAAAGCAGAGTTTACTGCCCTCTCTGGTTGAAAGTTTCAGGACTGTTTCACCTCTGACCTAGTCTAGAAATCTAGATGCACCCTAGCGGCAGCAAATTTTATTTGCAGCTAGGGTCAGTCTAGGCACTCTCCGTTGGCTTGCAAGCTGGAAAACCAACATTTTTGTATGTACACATCGATATACATCGTGTATAGAGTCGGTGGACGGGCTTATGGCTGCTGCTGCTGGCGAACATCGGTCTTCTGGAAGACTTGGAGTTAAGCTTTTCTTTGAGAAAAGAACAAAGAACGGCACTGAAGTAATTCTTAAAAAAGGAAGATGTGTTCGGAGTTTTGCCGACCGGATACGGCAAAGGTTTAATCTATCAACTAGCTCCACCACCTTCTTCGTTGCTCTGCCTGGTTGTAGCGCTATCCTATTGCATGCAGAGGGAATTTGAAAGACAACTGTTTATCCAGCAGTTAAAGCACTGGAAGTCAGCAAGATACAATATATTTCTAGTAGTTGTTAAGTTACACTTTAAACATGTGATATTTGATTGTGTTATAATCTCCTAGGCTATAATGTTTGTCCCAATATTGCATTTTTTGCAATACTTCTGATATGTAAATATTTTTAGACTGACAGTAAAATGACCCAAACTGTTCTTAATTTAGTTCTTAAATATGGCATTCATGTGAGACCCAATTACTCACAGTAAGAAGCTGATTGAGAGGTATTCAGGGCCTTTTAAGGGTGTTTTTTACTAGGTAAAACAGGCCTGGGGATGAGGTATTTGTTTACATTTTATTCAGTCTTAACCTTGCATTTAATCTTCCACAGGAATTTAAGTGAGTATGCACTTTGCAACACCCAGCTTCACATTTACAATTACACCTGAGGGCCCACTCTAACCAGTTTTCTGCTGTTGGACACTGAGCAACTCCACTGGAGCAGTTGGCAGATCAAAGTCACTGCTACCAAACAATAATTACTTTCCCCATCTGTATTAATGTATTCGTTTTTAGTAAGTGGTGTAGGTTTACTGTGGATAATATGAAATATGTGTTTGAATGTGCGTACATGGAGTTGGTCCAGGTCAGGTGGTGGAGGAGGGAAGTCAGGCTCCTGAGGTTGGAAGGCTTCTCTAACTTTTCCAACTGCAGCCAGGATCCTCAGACACGAGTCCAAATAGGCCTTTTGCAGAGCTGTGGAGGAGAAGGTGGAGCATAAAGAGAGACAATGAAGTGAATAAACCTGTCATACAGTATCTCGAACATGTGTTTGCATAGTGTATTCCCGTACCTTTATCTTGTATGTTCCCAGCCACAGCTTTAGCATCCATCACCATGGGTGAGATGGTGTGGGAGAGGATGTCTGACGCGTGTTTCACTGTGTCTCTGAACCGTGGATCTTCAGAGTTCTCCACCTCCCTCTTAGCCACCAACAGGACACGATTAGCTCGTCTTGCTATGCTTGTTGCCCCGGCAACAAGCATTTGGGGCTGAACATTTGCCATGGCAACTCGGCACTTGTCGATGTCTTTTTTTATAGCCTCCTCAGAAGCATCTAACAGAGATTTAGTGTCGATGGCCTCGTCCACCAGACCTGAGGCCACACACACACACACACACACACACACACACACACACACACACACACACACACACACACACACACACACACACACACACACACACACACACACATGTTAATGTCATTTGGAATGTATGTGTTGAGATCAACAAGAACTTGATCTGCGACTAGAAAGAAACTTCTCACCAGTAAGTCTTTCAACATTGTCAATCCACTGGTTCTTCATGGTGTCAAAGTGCTCATATGCTGCTTTGTTTCCAGGATTCTTCAACAAGATCCGTGCAGCAGAGGTCACCTGGACATCAACAAACATGCCAGACTGTTTAGACAGACTCTGACAGCTACATGTTTGAACCAGTGTATGCAATGGTGCAAATCAGGGACATCTAATCAAATATTAGCACCTGTGGTGTGAGCTCCCTGGCATGTTTCACAGCAGCATGTATCCCCTCTACTGTACTCTTATTGCCTGTTCCCACAGCAGCAGCCTTCTCTGCAGTAGCCCCCAGCCGACCTGCGTGGGCCTCAAAGTTCCCTGCACGCTCTTCAAAAACCTACAACAAATATTAATGCTGGTTATCAAGACTACAGACATAATCATCCGCTTTCATTCGGTTTCCATTTTTTTTTTACACACAACAACTGGATGGAGCAGCACAGATTGTTGTACGTTACTGACCTCCTCTCTGTTGGGGGCATCGGGGGGAGCAGTTGCAGCCACAGCCAGCAGTTTGATAGGGGTGGTGGTGTCACTGAAAACATCAGATACTTCCTGGGTCATCACCTCCTGCATGTTCTGCCTCAGGTCCTAGTAGAATAGAAGAGTGTTATATGAGTCCACTAGGTGGCGCTCTGCACCAATACTTTGAATTATAATGATTACCCATGCATCATACATACAGTACTCCTTGTTTTTTTTTATTTTATGGATGCACCATTCGATCAAATGGAAATATTCTAGATGTCTTCTGCATCATTTTATTTACATTTCCCCAAAATTTTGCCTGACATATTTGGTATATTTGGAAACTTTGTGATCTGCACTATCACTTAAAATAACCGCGTTTGAACAATGTTTGCTTGCACAGAGTAGGTTTGTAATGACAGTGGAGTGATTCATTCATAAATGAATGTGTGTGTTTGTGAGACCGTTGAGCTACCTTGAGGCTGTCCTGAAGTTGTGCGGCTGTAGCTCGTGCATGAGGAGCCTCAGCCTCGCCCCTGCCGGCCATGTCTGCCAAAGATGTCATAAGGGTCTCTGTTCGGTCGCAGCGCCCAACCATATCCTGCCGATATGGGCCCAACAGGCCTCCTGCCAGTCTCCTCCCTTCTCCAACCATTCCTCTTATTGCTGCCTGACCTGGGGAGACACAGAGGACACAAGTCATTTTCGCATCACATATGGATACACAATATTTCCTATGAAAATAAAAACCCAGATACTACAATAACAACAACAACAATTAACAACAGAACAATTACAAGACCTTATTTAGACATGAAGCTTCTCTAAATTGCAGCACAGTGTTTTTGTATTTGTTGCTTACATGATCTAATAAGTACTAGGAATGCAAGGGGTGAGAAATGGCTGTGGTTTATATATCTTATCTTGTAAATTAGAGAAGAGGTCATAATGTTTCTAAGAAGTCATTATGTGATTAATATCTGTAGTGTTTGGTCATATCCTCTAAGAAAGCATATAGTGGGCAGGTACCTGTGTTCCACTGTAGTATCTCACACTCTGCCCCCATAGGGAAGCATGGGAGGAAATAGGAAATAATTAAATCACCAAACATGAATACAGCAACAGGCATCTAACAGAGCATTAAAAAGCAATGGTTGCTAAATGACTAAGTTAAGTTATTCATTCATTCAGTGATTCACTGTGGACATCTGAGGAAATGGCAGCAGTCACCAGCAGTCATTTCTGTACCATATTCAGAAATGTTGAAAATGACACACTTTGCTTCCCCCTCATGGACTACAAACACCTCACATCTTTCAGGGTCTCATAACTTTCTTGACCACTTTCACACATACATCATCCACACATCATCCACACAGACTGACAAAAGGCATGGAAGGTCAGAGCGTTTATTTTAGAACTACTACATCATATATAGATCCCGAGAGCTGTCATCCAACCCCACTCACCTACTCCTCTGTCGTCTACTCCGGGGTTGTTCGCCCAGCGGAGGGCCTGCTCCATCTTGCCCTCCAAGGTGACGGCAGGTTTGGCAGGTCTCATGTTGGCCACGGCACGGTTGGTTTTGGACTGCAGAGTCAGCAGTGCCGCCCCAATCTGCTTAGCCAATGCACGGGCCTCCGGGCTGTCACCTTTACCCCTGAGACAGTAACAGATAGAGAGATGATTTGAAGGGGAAACAAAAAGGTGTAAAAGCTATGAGGTGTAGAAATTCACCATTAAACATGGGCTTCAAACCCACCAAATGTCTTACCATAACCCTGTTAGACACCACCTTAAAGGAAAGTACTGTCAAAGGCTGATGCCACTTTTTCATCTGTTTTTGTCAACATTACTGTTTGTCTTGTGTAGCCAGAAATAAAGACATAACAGTTCAAGGAAATATATTGTGAGTTTAATTACTATTGACACATCTAAGGCCAGAAGAATAAAATATGACAAACAAACTGGCAATCAGACTGCATCGGAAATGTATTTCAAATATGAATTTCAGTGGCAGGAACCTTGAAATGAGTGGTAATTTCCTTTAGGTTCTTGAGTTAAGTTTTGATCATCAAACTGTTACTGACCCTCCACATACCATAGCCCCATCTGTTTCACAACATATTTAAAGAGAAACCTTATTGTAGGACTGACGCCCAGGGTTGACAGGCAACAACATATTTTCCAGGCAGGTAAAATATGCCACCTAATGGTGGCATGAGGTTGCAGTTTTAGCCTAGAAAGAGAGCGTCTAAGAATTACATGAAGTCACAAAAACATCATTGGTTGTGCATGTGTCCAAAGAAGGAAAACGTACTGTTTACGTAGCTCCACAAGTCTGGCGGTGAGGCCTGCGATCTCACTGATGGAGCGCAGGATGTCATCCCTCTCTTTTGGGTCTTCACATAGATCGGCGATGCGCTTGGCCTCTGCTAGCAGTGCTCTGATGTTGTCTTCTCCCTCAGGACCGCCATTAGGATCAGCCAGCCAGGCCTAAAAATGCACATATATGGCTTAATTCTCATCTAATGAAATAAGCAACATAAACCTGTGTCTTCAAGGATGGGAAAAGTTCACTAAATATTGTTTATTTTAAGCATTTCATGGTTGCTCTTATTCACATTAGCTTATGACTTAAATTGTTGTTGAACAAAAGAAACAGAAATAGTATAAATAGAGGAATAGGTATCATTCACTGGGGAGAGGGTTGTCATGGATAACTGTGTTGTTGTTTTATCTGACCTGTGCAGCATCCAGCCTCCTGGCAATGGCCTGTTTAGCATTGATTAGAGCCTCCAATCTGCGAGCAGCACTGTCCACTTTGCCAAATAACAAGTCTAAGCCCTGCGAGCACTGTCCTGCACGCTGCACACACCCTGGGGTCGGGCCCTGGCCTCTGTCATGAAAGAAAAACACACACACAGCTAACACAAGACTACAAAATGCATACAAACATTAACTCACATTATCTCTACCACCACACTACCTGGCTCGTAGATCTGCAATCTGGTCAGTCATTTGTCCCAGAGCCTTCGTGGTTGCCAGTATGTCTTTCCTCTCCTTCCCAGCACACAGCTCTCCCACCTTACCAGCTTCATCCAGTATCACACGCAGGGAAACCTCACCAGGGTCTCCTGGGGACGACGACACACCACAGGATCACATTGTGGAAAAACATCTAAAAAGCTGATTGAGTGTTTTAGCAGAAAGCATGAAAAATCCAGTTACCTGGTTGTCCATGGGGGTCTTTAAGCCAGCTTTTAGCTTGTGCCATCTTTGACTCGATCAATGCCAGAGATCGCTTCAAAGCCTCCATATCCTGAGGGTAAGAGAAAACGCAGCATTGTGAATATAGCTCTGTCAAAACAGCAGCGGGTATAAAATAACATGATGGGATTGACTCAACATAAATTACAGTGCTGGTGTTCAACTTCAATGTTTATACTTTATCAGGCTTTGGCTACAGTAATCCTTGTTAATAGGAACAATTCATTGTTAGTTTTGATCATTTTGTAGGATTTGTCTACAAAAAGAAAAATACTAAATATCCAATCAGCTTTTTACTTTAAAGTAAAGGATCCCAAAAATGGTTTAATGATTGATGAATTACAGACATTTATCATCACATTTATGTCATTAATAAACAGTTACTGCATTAGAAGCGTCATAGCAAATAGTATGTACTTAACTGTAGTCTCTTAACCTGGCGACCCCAAAAACTTTTATTAATGTTATTATCTGTAATATAGAAACTTAGTAATACATGATTTATTAACCTTCATTTGTAACAACAAAAGTCATTATGTTGCATTTTCAGAGATTATGTATAGCCCAACTAATCAACTGTTAAAAAATAATAAAAATAATAATTACTTATGAAAAAGATAGAAATTAAACAATAAAGGGGAACTCTTTGCTTCATAACAGGTGGAGAGGATAAAAAAGGCTTTTTCCAGCTCAGAGGAGAATGAACCATTTAAGTGGAAGCGTTCAATACAACCCATCTATTATAGATGTGTCTGGACACCAACCATCTTATTTCTATAATTCATGACCTGAGTGGAGGACAGTCATTGTGTGCCGGTGGTTCCCCCACACACTGACAGTAAGTGCTTATCACAGCTCATACACAGCTCAATATGCGGTATGTCCACAGCAAACACGCACAAAAAAACACAAACAGACAGATCATTGTCTGAGGTAGCTGTGTGCAGAGAAACATGCAGGATTACAGGTTAGACTGATGAAACAGATCTGGACTTTACCAGTAAATTATCTTGTGGAACAGTCTCTAACTGATGTGTCCAAATAAACATTTCCAAGAGAGTATATTCTGCCCCAAGACAGTATCTTATTGTGCTACTGACAGCTCCATCACACAGTAAACATTAGCAGCACGAGAAGGAAAATACCATGATTGAACATGGATTGAATGTCTGAAGCTGTTATTGTTACAATCTTACAACTGGCATCTGTTTCAAGCCATTTGACTCAAATGGACATCTAGAGACAAACAGATGCACATATAACAATATAGTGACAATATAGATCACGTCAGCTAACAATCAGTGGTCTAAAACACATGACACACGAACTGTTAAATACCAGCATGACAGATACATATGTAAGCATGAAGACATATTTCCTTCACTCTCTCACACAGGCACACTTGCATGCTGGAAACTGCAGAGGGGGAGAGAAACAGGCTTACCTTCTACAGTGAGGAAAATAATGGAGGAGGAAGGTAAAGAAAGAAAAGAAAAAGAAAAACCAGGAGTTATACTACCGAGCAAAAAGAAAAAGTGGAGACAGAAAAAAAAGAGTGAATTTTTTCGTAGATGTTCTCTGCAGCACAGAGCGTGTGTGAATAGAGGCTATGTGTGTGCAAACAGGCTCTCCAAAGCAAAAGTGATTATCTGATTTAGGTATGTGGGGATCTTTAAAAGTAGTTGTGGGGGTTTAGGTTATAAAATGAGGAAAATCAGAGTGCAGCAAAGGTCATACCTTATTGGCCCAGGCGTCTTCATCCCACGTGGTGAGCTGCAAGACTCTTATGATCTCGTTGATTTCAGCGCTCATCTTTTCAAAGGTAAACCTTCGGTTCCTCTCTGCCTCCTCAACGCCGGCACCTCGACTGCTCTTGGTTGCGACAAAAATCTTTACAGCTGAGGACAGAAACATGAGTATTGAAAATCCCCCACTAGTAGTGTAGTTTAAAAAAAGACGCTGTGGCAAACCCCAAAACACTGCACGAGTTTTCACCAGAAAATATTCAACAAACAAAAACTACCATCAGAATAATGTAACTTGCTCCAATCCTTTAAATTCTAGTGGCTGTATTAGCTTAATTTTTGGCCATTTGGAGGCAGCGGAAACAACATACACTTTTATACATAAATATACAATACTTATATTTATACTTAAAATACACTTTATATATTTATACTAAAATACAATTGATATGGCAAACTCCACCTCTCCTGAGTGAAATATCTGTCTCTTTAGCTGCTAAATGCTGCACCATGTTCACTATTTGGTTGCTAACTTAGTTTTTCTGGTGCTGCATGTAGCATACCGTGGGTTTGTCAGATCTTTTTCATAAACCACACTGGTGAGAACGGTGAGAGTGAACCAAAACAGTAAATTGTGGGCCGGAAAACAAAAGCAATGAACTGAAAGATGGTAAAATGCTCTATAGAGCTGAGGGGACTGCAGAGTCAGATGGTAATTATCTGCAGGTTCTTCACTACCATTGAACCCTTTCAAAAAAGTAGAACATATTGATTATAGCAACTTTGTGTTGCAAAGTGGTTCGTGATCTTGCAAGCACCACCGTTTTGACATTACATCCACATTGAGTGTTTCTCTTCTTTGCTGGTGCAGTATACAGTATGAGAGACGCTAGCAGAGCAGCTAGTGGGCGAAGTGCGTGTAGACTGACATCCCCAGCAACTAATGCCTGTAATTATCAGCGTTGCTATAACAACTGTTGGATGCTCAGTGACCTGCGATGTCGTTTGCACACACACACACACACACACAAACCACACAAAGTTGCACAAACCTGATATAAGAACAGGCAGCAGCTCTTTAACAGTGTTCATGGAGTTGACTAGCATCTGTCTGTGTTCTTGGTGCGTCAGCTCCTGCTGCCGCTCCTCAATCATCTTTGACATTTTGGTCATCCCTGAGGGGAAGGAACAAAAAATGGGGAGTTTTTGCGGGAGAATTTATTGTTCTGTGAAAGTTAGAGGTCACCATAATCAAACCATCCAGCAGGTAGAATGCAGCAAATAGTCCTGACCTTCGGTTTGTTAGCGTTAGCATCACAGTGTCCACTACGCTCGAACGATCAGAGGCCAAGGGCATCCTCTAGCATATTCACTAACTGAGTAGCTACAACACATCCAAACAGATCATTACTTCATGAACGACTGATCTCGTACAACCACAGCATCAGTCAAGTGTGAGAAGCCCTTGGCATCAGATTTCCTCCAGCTCATTATGCCACAGTGCTCTGACAACACAATTGACCTTCTACCTCTGATGATAAATAGCCTGTTTATGGTGCTGCTCTCCTGCCAGTGAAAATATTAGATCTTTAATCACAGCATCTTAGTGTCAGAGAACAGTCAGTAGTTTAGTTTTCACCATGGCAAATGTGTCTTAGATTACTCTAACACAAAGGTTAATTGCACTGTTAATGTTTTATTGGTGCCCATTGTAAAACAGAGCCACAAGTGCATGTCAAGTGCATGTCATGCATTTGTGATAAGTATAATTTGGTCTATGAATTGACCGAAAATTGTAGACAATTTCCTTTCCTTCAAATTGTTTGTTTTGTCCGAAAAGAAAAGAAAGAAAGCTCCTGCTGACCTGGTCCCAGGTTCTTGGTGTAAGTGATGAGGTCCTCCATGGTCTCCACCACCTCAGCTACTGTCAGATACTCTAGGATACCTTTACACACACGGATTATCTTACGCACCTATTAGATAACACAGACATAATCACAAGCAGATCATAAAACAACGGCTGATGATGATTATACACAAATTTCTTTATTACAGTAAGAGAACAAAATTCAATCTGTGCATGAGCTGTTTTTAGACAGCGTTGAAGTTATCCTGTTCTTTGTGTGTGTGCTGGTCTGTGTAAAGTCTTGTGATGTTCGTCTTGTGACTGTAAAAAGTTGCTCTTTCAAAAATGAGGCTAGTGATGAGACATGGTGAGCATTATCCCGTGCCCAATGTGATTCCACTTATCACACACACACACACACACGCACACACACGCGCACACACACACACACACACACACACACACACACACACACACACACACACACACACACACATACACACACACACACACACACACACACACACACACACGCAGACTGGTACATACCATATCCTCACACACAAACACACATCCTGAGTTATGACAGAGGGAAGTCATTTGATCTCAGTGATTAGATCTGGCTGCATTTGAGGCTCCATTACAGACTTGCTCAAAGCTGAGTTCCTCCTTTCTCTGTGCAGCTATATAAAGCTTTATTTCCTTGAAAGATACCACACCTCTGAAGTAAGAGTGATTCTCAGGTCACATACATGGATATGAGGAGGCAAACACACACACACACACACACACACACACACACACACACACACACACACACACACACACACACACACACACACACACACACACCTCTGCCTCGTCAAAGGTGAGGAGCAGGTCAGACGTTCCAGACAGTATCCCTCTGGATCCATCGATCAAGTAATCTCGCGCAGGAACAGAGTATGGATCTGCCTTTAGCATCTGAGCCGCCTGGACGAGCTTAGAGCTCGAGTTCTCCACCCTGAAAATACACAGCTGGCTTACATAAGATGAGCAACATATACGTTTACCAATCATAGGAATGTATTGCCTTGTAAATCAAAAATATCAGATCTCATGTCTAGAAAAGAAAACCATATGCCACTCGCTTAAAGAAGCTGCTCTCCTGGTAACAAGAGATGGTTACGGGGTGAGTACATACGTAGGGAAGTGCACCAAATTTGAAGAGATTTAGTTCTGCATTTGAAAGTTTGTCTCATTGATATAAAAAAGCAACGACAAAGCGTTGATGCCCTGTAATAAATCTTGGATTTAATTTTGCAATCATGTCAATTAATTCAGCTAAATCTACCAATTTCTCATTTACAATGCTAGAATGGTCAAAGTTTAGAACTTTCATTTTCTAACTTGAATTGTTTATCAGAGATCAATGATTAGCTTAACCTGAAATATAGATTTTAAGAGCAGTTCAATAAAGCCAAGTCCCTCCTCTTTCTGACCCCCATTGGTCAGGGTATCAATGGCTGCTGGTTCATCTATATTTAGGCTGGTTCACATTCCCACACGCCCCTTTCTAAGCCCAGTGAGTGAGATTTATGGTGTCTGTGCAAGTGGGCCTGAGAGAGCAGTGTGTGGATCTGCTGGACCCTATTCTTAAAACAACGACAAAATCAAACGAAAATCATGAAGAGAACAAATTGAAAATTCAATTATATCAAATGCACAGTAATAGGATAAACATAAACACAAATGCAACACATACAGGCAAGCAAACACAGCCAGATGTCTATGCCCCAGGATTGCTGAGTAGCAGCTCTCAGCTGGCACCCAGAGTTCATGTCAGCTCTTTGGATGCAAGCTGGAAAACAACAAACAGCTTCTCAGCGGTCTGGATGCAGAGAGCCGGACAGTCGCCCGGGCTCGGCCTCAGAAGTGGCTCTTTGTTGCAGCTGGGAACTCAGCCATGTTTCCTGACATTAAATCGTCTGGAATCCTCTTTTCAACAAGTTCTCTGTGAGATAAAGTGGATCATTTCCATAAATTTGTCACTGTGTATTTCTGTGAGTGACTGTGGGTGAGAGAGGGACAGAGGGAGTTATACAAAGAAACAAGAGCAGTGCTTTTTCTTGCACAACGCTTTAAAGACAGACTTACTTAATGAATGCAGGAGGCATGTCTCTCTTCATCACCTGGTCCTCGGTGGTTTGAACAGTCTCCTTCCCCACCTGCAAAACACCAAACACACACACACACACACACACACACACACACACACACACACACACACACACACACACACACACACACACACACACACACACACACACACACACACACACACACACACACACACACACACACACACACAGATGGACCATTTATTTTATTGTCATAAGCTGCAGCAAGACAGGAAATACTATTCAAGTAAGCACTATTAATAGCCTGAAGGGTGAACAGGTGTGTATCAATTCACACCTATTTCAAACATGCGTGCATGTCATATCTTTCAAGCTTTGAGTGAAGGCAGCTTGGGCTCTGGTTGAGTCGGACGTCTGTTATGTTATTCTACATGAGGCATGAGACGTTTATGCTGCTCTACTGGAGGTCTGTAGTCATCAGTACAACATCAACAATGTAGAAAATGTTTGGAGTGTAATCATTTTCCACATTAAATCAGGCACAAGTGATAGTCGGGACCTGGTAAATGTATATGCTCTCTTTTTTAATGAACAAATCGAACTTGACAGTCGTAACTGTGAGTATTGATTTTTTCCTCCGCCTAGGCCCCACAGTGGTTTCTTTCTGAATGTGGTTCAAACTAAGAACGCTAACATATTCATGGCCTCAAATTTATTTCAATACATTAAATGTATTAATGTATTCTCACTTTACATACATTACATAAACAGTGAAATACATATTCTACATTTCTATTTTTGCACACACACACACACACACACACACACACACACACACACACACACACACACACACACACACACACACACACACACACACATGTTCATATGGTGATGCAGCTGGCTAAAAAAACTACATGTCTGTGAAACACACACAAACACATGCAACCACACACTGACACACTTGAGATGCAATTAAAGTGAAATGATAACACCAGTCTCTTGCTGCTGGGTCAATGAAAGTCTGTTACATAAAGTAGACTTTGTGGTTCCAGAGACTCAGGAGGCAGCCATCATACAACGTGGTCAAACAACACAGATTCACTATTCACTACGAAACTATGATCAATGTATCTGAAGGCTTACAGTAAATGTATCTTGTTGAATTTCCTTGTTTAAAAATGCTGGGAGATTCCCAACTCTAAACTGTGAGGAATGCAGCTCTACAATTAGAGCCCACTGATGAAACCCTTTGGATAGTCACTTTAGGTGAAAGATCAAAGACCTGTGTGAATTTCCTGTAAGCAGCAAAGCTTGGCATTGATTATTCAATACATAATTAATGAGAATTTAAGTGGTTCGCTGGACACACTGACAGTGTGATGTGTGTGTGGTTGTACAACACGAAAGGTGTAGCCAATTCAGCGGTAAACAGACAGCTGTCACTCAAAGCTTGACACAATACAATTAGTCTGATCTCAGATCCACAGGCATCAGCTCTGATGTGGGTTCAGCTTTCATACTCTCTTTTCTAATAATTTCATATTACATGGAACCTAACAGTCCAATCAAAGAATAATGGCACAAGTCAACTCCTGCAAGTAATGAATAATAATAATTTTATTAGAGAATGTCTTGGACAATGACCATGAAATTACAACTGATGTTCAAAGTTAGTTGCATGCCTCTGTCTTTCCTCCTTGCACACACATATATGAGACATACCTAGCCACTTAGCGCAGAACAAGATAAAGCTTTGACACACATTTGACATATTATAGCCTTGTAAAGTTGTTATAGCTAACATGTTAGCAAACAGTTGCCAATTAACACATACAGAAGACATGGAGCAACATTAGCACTCATTTGGAGTTGTGGTTGTGCCCATCTGACTAATGTCACTCCCATATTCACTCTCTATATAGTTCTATTTTGGTCTCCACCAACTGCAGGGGGACATATCTGGATCTTCAGCTACTAAATGCTTGAATATGTTTACTAGCTAGTCGCTAACTTTGTCTTTCTGCAGTTTGGTACTGAGCAGGTAGTGTACAGCTGCCTGCTACTGCTGGAAACAAAGCCGATGAGAGAGAGAGAGAGAGAGAGAGAGAGAGAGTGAACAAAAACAACAAAGTTGTGGGTCATACGTAAAACCAACACGATGAGCTGAAAGATGCTAAAACACTGTGGAGCTGAGAAGAACTACAGAGTTGATGGATGACTCTCTGACCTAAACTACTTATTTGATCGTAAATTACATTATTTATTAGCAAGATGGAATTAATCAACATTCTGTCAATCAACAAACCAATTTTTCAACAAACCATTTCAGCGCTTGATAACACAATAACAGTATATAATTCTGCAATATAATATAAGCCAGGATTAGATTTAAGGCAGACTGAGAAGCAGAGGGGACTATAAGACTCATCCTGGGTCTGCCAATGAACAAGAAGAGATGGCACATATTTACAGCAGGCTGAGGACAGTTGGTGTGTGTGTGTGTGTGTGTGTGTGTGTGTGTGTGTGTGTGTGTGTAGGTGGGAGGGTGGACTATGAGGCTTGGCAGAGTCTGGTCTGAAGACGCCAGAGACACATTCCCTCCCTCACAGGGTGCCGGTGTCCGACTGAAAGTGGTTATTCCTCCTCCTCTCTCCATCCCTCTTCTTCTTTCCTCATTCGGCATCACGCTGTTCAACAGTTCCAGTCGACAATCTCGCTCCTCGCATCCCTCCTCTCGCTCTTCCCTCCTCTCTCTTTCTCTCTCCAGAGAGTGGCTACTTCACTTAACGGTAAATCTATTTATTCCTTCCTCCCCCTCCCCCAGACATACTTAGGATCTATGTTGACTCCTTCAGGAAAAGATACTTCTCAAACACCACGGAGGCAGCTCTCTGTCATCAGCACAACTTAGCAAGCTCACACTTTCAACCAAATACACCAACAGCATCCTTCAGATCTTTAGTCGAATCAACCCACGCACAACCTCTGACAGAGACTGACACCATCTTATGTGTGGGTAAGTGTCTCAGTGACCTAGATTTTAAGTACCCCCCCACATCCAGCCCACCCTGGACGAAGTTAACAGTGTAATTGTATCAGTGTGCAGTGGGACTCTTGTGGTGATGCTGGCATGTAGCGGGATACTGTGTTATATCTAAGCTCAAACTGCGCAAGTGTAGGAATGAATCAGCTTTCTAAAATAAAGAGCATGTGCTCAGAAGTGTTTGTGTATTTCAGCTTTAGGTATCTTTTACATCCAATTCAGTTTATCTACCCAGCAACCAACCAGTGCTGATTTTACAAGCTCTGTTTTCAAGGACCTTTTGTGCTCTCTTTCAACACCTTCTTGTCACCCACTTCTTAACTCTCACTCCTCTATCAGTGGACTACACAACTACTCATCATTTATTCTTCAACTGCGTATGTAGGCATTTAGCTGTGTTGTTATGCAGAGCACAAAATACAAGAGTAAACACTAAGAAAAGACAGGATCTGAGGATAGGGCATGATATACTTTTTATTGCATCCTACTTTTCATCTATTGTGTTAATCTTTTGATTCCTCCCTCTTAACAGCATTTTCCTCTGTCTGACACCTTTCAACTGCGTCCTCAGCCCTTATCTCTCTCTATGGCCTGGCATCTCCATCATCTGAGACCCAGCGACATGCCTGAGGCTGCTATTAGCCTCCTTCTGCTCACTGTCTGCATGGATCAAGTGAATCGAGTCAACGAATGGCTGTCAAAAAAGGAAAAGCTGAGAAAAAGAGAGCGAGATGGAGAGGAGTGCCCGGTAGCAATGAGATATTGAAGACTTGGTGCAGCTGGGTGGTATCGCATAAAAGGAGGATTTTTCATTGTGTTTGAGTTCATCTCAGTTAATGAGCTATTTTTCAAAATGATCTTTTGTGTCCTTGCAAAGGGAAACAACAGCTTTATGTGTGAACTATTCAAAACTTTGACATGACAACTATTAGAACAATTAAAGATGCCTTATTCACTGTAAATTATTTTAAAGGAACAATTCAACAAACCTTCAGACTAGCCAATAACATAGTTTCCATGTGGCAGTCACTGAAGTCAGTGAAGGTGGACACTGACTTTGCCAAGCATTAATGACCTTCCTATGGATTTGCAGAATCCAAATGTTTTTGTCTTACTTCAAAATCCTTCTGCCATATTCTTACACATGCTGAGTAATATCACAAAATGCATTTAGCCAATACTATATTTTTGGATTTAGCCAACAGTGTAGTCCTTTCCAGATGAGAACTCATGGTCCCCTGCATATCAGTATGATATCAAAATAACAATTCCAAACTTTATTTCAAAATGTCTTTTTGTCCAATAGCTAAAACAAGTACAGATGAGCCATGGCCAGAAGAGCAGCATTATGGTGATGTGCTTCAGCAATATGCAGCGAAATACAATGAAAACACTTAAACAGGAGAGCAAAATACAACTGTCAAGATGTCCAACAAAGAAGTAGACAAAGTCTGTTTAAATCTTGACAAAGCGGAGCATAGACAGCGTCTTAGTCTGCCACACAACCTGCATTACAGTTTCTGTGGCATCCTGATCAAGTCTGCTCCATCAAGTGTGACCTTGCACACTGTGAGATACATTCAGGCTCAAATTAACATGAAACCAGCTTCTTTCCATACTATTACTGTGAAGCGGAATAGAATGAGTGTCTACTGAGTTCTCCTGAGTGAGTGAAACCTGGTCGCCCCTGCATCAATAACAATGACCGGATTGGCATTAATGATGTGGCCTGTATTGATTTTTCCAGTCAGTGCATACAGAGGGGACATCATTGTCTGACTGAAGCTTGCCTCTTTCTACACAAAATGACTCAATGTGACGGAGAAGAAAGAGACAGAGGAGGTAAAATGGGACGTGTAAAGTGGAGAGGTCAAAGGAGTTGGGAAAAGAGAGAACAGGGAGGAAAGTGTAGGAGTTACTATGAAGGGAACAGATGGGAGTCTGATAAATGACCACAGAGTGTATCTATTCTCTATGGAGTTATTATTAATGGGCTGAGTTTTCTAAATTCATTGTTCTATAAACTGCAAATTCTGCAATAATCTAACTCAGTTTAATGAAGTATGGCATAAGTGACGGTTCCCTCTATACTGATCACACACAGTGTGTGTGTGTGTGTGTGTGTGTGTGTGTGTGTGTGTGTGTGTGTGTGTGTGTGTATGCGAGAGAGAGAGAGAGAGAGAGAGAGAAAGAGAGAGAGAGAGAGAGAGAGAGAGAGAGAGAGAGAGAGAGAGAGAGAGAGTAGCCTACAGCATCCTGTTAATTCAATCAAACACTCGTTCCTTCCGCCCCACAAACTTCATTGAGCTCAGCGGCCATCTGATTACCAATCGGGGCAAAGTTTGACATGTTGTGTTGTGTGTGTGCACAGACGCGCACAAAAAACTACTGCAGGAGCTCGTGAAAAACGCATGAGCGTCAGCTGGGTGTGTGGCTGTATTAGGCTATATAGGCTATAATTTTAATGGCTAACAAAGATCGAGATTGGATTGCAATAAATCTATCTGGAAGCAATAGCCTATAGAAAAATAAATGTAGCCTACTGCCCCATGTGCAGTGCAGGATGTGATGACCTCCTATTATAAATGTTTATGATAACATAAAAGCTATACAATCAGACCAGTCATGATGATACATGGCCTATGGATGCTGACATTTTGCCACTGAGGCTTTTAGTGAATTGACGCCCTGGTTCTGGTTCGAACTCGGGACTCACCCGTACAAGGTTGCTGACTGCCGCCTGCACCGCGGCCACCGGCACCGTCAGATCTGGGATGGCTTTACCGTCCACCTCCCCCTCCTCGTGCATGATGACCAGGTGGGAGATCTGCTGGGCCACCGGCTCCAGGATACTCTCGATGGTCTTGGTGTGAAACACCGGCATCTTGAACGACTTTTACCGCAGCCCCGACAAAAGAAAGGCGGCTGGTCGCTCCAGCTCTGAAGATCCCCCTTCTCTCCTCTCCTCTCTTCTCCTCTCCCTCTCCTCTCCTCTCCTCTCCTTACCGACACCGACAAGAGGACAAACCCTGAGTTGTCAGTCCAACCCCTAAGACGAAACCCTCATGCGTCTCTCCTCCTTGTGTGCACCTCTTGTGGGTGAGCACCTCGGTAAAGGCTGGACTCAGACGGTCGGTGTCCTCCGGTGGGAGCGATCCAAATCGTGACAGGAGGAATCACCGCCCTCCGCCCAATCACAGCCAAGGAATACAGCTGCCAAGCGGGTAGGTGTTGGTGCGCACTGACGCTTTCACACACACACACACACACACACACACACACACACACACACACACACACACACACACACACACACACACACACACACACACACACACACACACTGCAAGTGAAAGCGCTCCCCAAATTACGTCATACATGCCAGTGGCCCCAAAAAGGAAACTGTAGGGGTAACTTAATGGGAAGAGATTGTGGTTCTACGATATGGCAGAAGAGGTGTGTGCAGAGGAGGGGGCTAACATCTTCAACAGGGAAAGGTTGTAAACATAATAATGTCTGATAAAAGTCAGATTGACATCAACCATAGAGAACACTGGAGATGAGATCAGGAGCTGCACCATTAATTGAAGAAAACTGGTGTTGTCTCTTTATGAAGCTTCAAACTTTCATCTGACATATGATCTGTGTTCATTAAAAGGGGGGTCAGGAGTTCATGTCTCTGGGCCTAAATGTTCAGGTCTAAATAAAGCCTATGGATTCAACTTGCTGCTGGCTGCAGCTGAAAGGAGTGTGTCCATGCAGAAGGAGACTTACAGATCCTGCACCTCACCCACACAGTTTCTCCAACTTCTTCACTTTGACACAGAGATGAACAGCTGTCCTATTGGTTTAACACCCACCTGACAGGTTGTACTTGAAATTGTGTTTGCATTAAAGTGAAATAATGTGATTTAACTGTAACTTGTGTGTGTGTGTGTGTGTGTGTGTGTGTGTGTGTGTGTGTGTGTGTGTGTGTGTGTGTGTGTGTGTGTGTGTGTGTGTGGTTGCTGGTAGGGTTGCCTCTGCTGTCTGCTCCTCAGATCTGAATCTGTGTTGGGGAAACTGGAGACCTCTGCAGCAAAAACAGTGGTATTTATACTACCCCTGAGACCCGGTGTCGACCAAAGAGCCTCCAGCCAAGAGACCCCCTGAGTGTGGGTGTGTGTGTGTGTGTGTGTGTGTGTGTGTGTGTGTTTGTGTGTGTGTGTGTGTGTGTGTGTGTGTGTGTGTGTGTGTGTGTGTGTGTGTGTGTCTAATGTGGGTGTGGTAGACAAGCCATCCGAACCAGAGAGACCAGACACTCAGGTCCACCTGGTTAGAATAGACCCTGTTACTCCTCCTCTCCTCTCCTCTCCTCTCCTCTCCTCTCCTCTCCTCTCCTCTCCTCTCCTCTCCTCTCCTCTCCTCTCCTCTCCTCTCCTCTCCTCTCCTCTCCTCTCCTCTCCTCTCCTCTCCCTTAGAAATTGTCCTTAAAGAGGAGTAAGACTCATAGTCGCATCTCTAATCCATATATGGATGGAGTAGAGGAGCAGTAAAGTAAACTGCTCACTGTGAGTAATTGAGGGGGAATAGGATGAACTGTGATTGGCTCCAGTAGCACTGCTGTGAACAATCTGTATATGTGGACTTGTCCAAACAGACTTTGATAGAAAGCATTGCAGCAGGTTGCTTAGAGAGGTTTTGAAGTATATGCTTTCAATAATGACGCGATGACCAGCTGGATTGTGGTTGTTCATTGCAACAAAGTTTACTAAAATGATGACACCACAATTTAACTTTCATTTCTTTGTGTTGCTGTATATGCATTCACATTGATTGATTGTTTGTCATGATTGGAGCAGAGGTTCTCAGCGTTCTGTGACATGTTTCTTTTTTGGGAGTGGGGTGTTGGTGTTTTAAGTAAGGGGTATTAGACAGAGAGGTGTGAGTCAGTGGACAACTGAACATGTAAACACTCGCTGCTCCACACTTCAACTTTCCTGGGAATCTTAAATTGTCCGACAAGAGGAGACGCTCGGCCTTCTCCACAGAACCATGTTTAGTAGAACTACTTTCATTTGTGCCATGCTGCATATGGATATGAACAAAAGTTTCTTCCTGAGTCCTAGAGCAATAAAAGCGTAGAAAAGTAGCCTATAATTTACCATCATTACAGCTGATTTTGGGACAGAAAATGTGGTCATCCAATGACTTTTCATTTATAGCACCACCATCAGGTAAAGTTGTCTTTTGTCTAGTACCTACAAAACTAATGGCATTCCTACAAGCCTCAGTTGTAGGTCTACTTTGTCTTCAGTGTTTATTAGCAAATGTTAGCACGCCAACACGCTAAAGTAAGACGGTGAACATGGTAAACGTTATACCTAATAACAATAATAATACATTTAGTTATGGGTGCCTTTCATAGCACTCAAGGACACCTTACAGTTAAAACAAGCAAAAATACAGTAAAAAAGGAAAAAATAATTAAATTCAAACAAACACATTTAAAAGATTGAGATAGAAAATTAAAATAAAGCAATCTTTGATGGAGAGTGGTCATGTGGGGTAGGTCTTTCGACCTCAACAACAGCATGCTTCTGATCGTTACAGTGTTAAACCTTACCTTTAATTAATCTTTCTCGTTTTGTTTTTGCTTTTTTCACTCTGTTTTTGTCCCAATTATCTGCTTTATGTATTGCTTTTTTATGCTGAAATAGTTTTTGTAAAAATCACACCAATTTGTAATCCTGAGCATATCAATAAAAAAAAAATCATCTCTCTGCTGCACTGATGAACAATGTTGTTTATTTATGAGCTGAACTCTCTGTCAGTCTCTATCGCTCCATTACAATCTCAGCATAAGAGACAGGAGATAAAAATTTAAAGATTCCTGGGGTCGACTCCACCAACATCTTTATGTTTGTGGAGGTGCTTCACTGTACGGTTTCTTTCTGTGTCATGAACAGCCTGAACCATCTGCTCTCTAAGCTCAGCTGCCATGCATTTTTTTAAAATTCCAACTATATATATGAATATAAATCTGCTGTAGTCAATTGGATAGATGTCTAGTGGAATAATTCATGACTATGGAGAGATACAAGAAAAAAAGCCCCACATTTTTCAAGTATATGCTTTTAAGGAATCAGAAAATAGTGGCAACTAAGAAATAACATTTCATATTACACCATATATCTTATATTTAGTATTTCTAGTTTGACTCATATGACAGTTGGTAAGTTGAAAAGTCCTGCTCTATTAATTTGCATACACAAACTGCTACATTCACTGTGTCTAAAAAGTGTAAGAAGTGTGTATTAAACCATCTTCAGTCTTTTTGTCATAAAGATATTGACGACGTTTGGATGCTATTATTGTTTGTACTAAAATATATATTTTTTTAAGTTTTGATTTCCAGTATGTTTGAGACTACTAAACTGCCTGTTTGTAATGTAATTTTTATTTTACCCAACAGTGCCCCCCAGTGTTCATCTGTACATACTGTACTGAATTCAACTCACACAAACTGTCTGAGTCCCAGAGCCAGTTGTTTTGGATTGCAGTTTATTTCATAAAATATATATTTCACTTGTTAGACCCACATTTATGTCCTTTAGCAGATGTTCACAACCCTTCTTCTGACATACAGCGTGAACACAGTAGGCCTACAGTAAGAAAGCATGTGGGTGTGTGAATATTTCTACATGTGTCGAAGAGTCTGCACATGCAAAAGAGAGACATAAGCATTTGGAGCTTGGAGATTAATAAACACGATGAATATGTAATAAAAATATTTTATTTATTATACAAAAATAGCTCAACAGCAGGTCCAGCCTTCTACAAGAGGAAATGCTTATTTAAATTAAATTAGATAAATAAACTTCTTTTCTTCATTTCTACTTGTTTGAAAAGCCATACTCTTAGTATGAAAAGTATTATACACTGTATACAGTGAAATATACAGTATATCATTTAAAAAAAACACTCATTAAGAACTAACATTAATTAACATTAAGTTAAATATTCACTGTGCAAAACTATTGTGACTGAAACAGAAATGCCCATTAGCTACAAAACTGCTGCACAAAATGCCCAACAGGTAACTGTCTGCCACAGCTTCATTTTTGGGGATACATGTCTCCACTGGTGTATTTGGAGAGGCCTGTTTTCGCTGCGATCCACTTGTTGTAGTTGGTGACTCGTGTGTAAACCCCTGGTTTGTTTCTTCTGGCGCAGCCCTCACCCCAGCTCACCACCCCGAACAGAAACATCCGACCTGACACTTCACACACCAACGGACCGCCAGAGTCACCCTGTGAGAGAAAGGACGCAACAGTCAGTCAGTGATCACGGCAAAGAAGGAAAGATCCAAGTACATAGTATGTTGTTATAAAGGCTCATATGGATACTGACTGTCTATAAACAAAGTAATGAAGATTTGTTGAGTCTTGGCCCATTGAACAATATCTTTATATTTGATTGATTTTATGATTAATATCTTCTTCTTCTTCTTCTTCTTATTATTATTATTATTGATATTATAAAGATGATTAGAATTAATTAGTAAAATACCTAGGGCACATCATTAAAAACGATTTAAAGGATGATGATGATGTGCAGCGCCAGTGCTGTAAATTGTATGGGCAAGCTAATATGCTGGCTCGTAAGTTTTGTATGTGTTCAGATGATGTGAAAATAACTCTATTTAGAGCATACTGTACTTCCTTATATACAGCCCACCTGTGGTGTAAATATTCTAAAGCAAAGATGAGAAAGCTTCAGGTAGCATTTAATGATGCTCTTAGAATTTTGCTTAAGGTCCCAAGGTGGACAAGTGCAAGCCAAACGTTTGTGGCCAATAATGTACCCACGTTGAATGCTGTTTTAAGGAAATGTATGTATAGTTTCATATGTCGGATGACTGATTCAAAAAATAGTATTATATAAGAGTCTTAAATGATATTGTGTTGAGTGATACAAGGTATTTTTCCTGTTTTTGGAAGCATTGGAAAGAAAGCTTGTATGTCTTTTAAATTGTGTATGTTGTTTTGTCTATTGATGTTGTAAGTTTTATATGGACCCATGGGTCTGAAATAAAGCATTAATAATATAATAATTGGTTGACAGGCAGGTCCTTCAGACAAGGTAAGCCACTCTTTCAATAAATTCTCATAAGATCTCCTTTAATGCTGCCTAAGTTTGAAGCTGTTTGCATATTTGTCTGTTAGATTACAACTTCCTCTAAGTTGAGTTCTTTAGGCACTTCTGTGTTCGTGCAGACATTTAAAGACTAAAGACATTCATGCATACACTGGGTTCGTTGCTCACCTTGCAGGCATCAGTGCTCCAGTCAGGGCTCCCAGCACAGAACATGTTATCTGTGATGAGATCTCCATAGTACGATTCACTTGTACAGTCAGTATTGGAGAGCAGTTTCACCATGGCCTGCTTCAGGTACTGTGAGTAGTGCCACGCCGCTGCAGACAACAGTGTCAGTTGTAAGAATCGGTAAAATGGCGGAGATATCAGTAATGAATGTGTAGGTTAGAGGTTCTGTATTACATACCGAATCTCTCCATCCCAAATCCTGCGATGCTGCACTGAAATCCTGCAGGAAGCTGAGTGTGAGATGGAGGAAGACACACTGTCCGGGCAGACGCTGACCTCACTGCACATCCTCCATTACTGCTTTTGATCTTCAACAGTGCTGAAATGCAAAAACAAACCCAGCTATGAGTCCTGCACACAAAGCACCCATAACAACTCTTTCTCACGCACACACACAGTACAGTTGTGCGCACCTATGTCATTGTTGAAGTTGGACTCATTGTATTTTTGGTGGATGATCAGTTTTTCCACAGTGAATCTCTGCTCCCTGTCAGCATCTGTGTCATTGATGGCAGTTTTTCCCAGGTATACAGACAGATGCTGGATGTTCGTCTCCTTACTGAGCAAAAAACAAACACCGGTGTGTAAACATATTACATACCCATATGAGTCATATTGCAATCATAGTATGAGAATAGTGGAGGAAATGATAGTGTGTTGCGTTTTCTGTCTCACCCATCAGAGAAGCAGTGTGCAGCCGTGAGAACCCAGCATGGTGCGATGAGAGAGCCACCACACAGGAAACGTTTGCCCCGATAAAAGAGAGCAGCAACCCATGGGTGCGACTCTATGGGTGTGAAAGAACCACCCACAATTTTACGCATCTTCCGCTCAGACCTCTCGCCACATGTCAGCTCTGCAGGGACAGGACGAGTCAGTGAGTTATGATGAAGGGGATCACGAGGTGACATTGAGAAAAAAAGTGTATTTAAATAACAAAGCTACCTGTATCCACAGCCGGTGGAGGTTTTACTGCTGGTGTAGAACCTGTACAGGAGCAGAAAACAGAGATCATTAGAAAGATCCAAATCAAACAATGCTTTAATGATTTTTTAAATTCCCGATCAAACCTTACAGCTGGGAATGTTGCAGAATTGTCTCACAATCCTCTTTCCTTTTCGGACACGGCACCACGGCATCAAGCTCTGGTCAGGATTCCTAGCATTCAAGTTAAATAATAGCCTGTTAAACCCACAATACCTCTTCTTAGTGTGGCCTATCTAGGTCCCAGATTGGTGTCTTAAAGTATACCTGCAGTAATTGTGGTTGCCAAGTCCATTTGAAGCACCTGAAGGGATTTTAAACCTGTTCCAGTTGAGACATGCGTTGCCTTGTGTCGACTCAGAAACAAATCCCCTGTAACTGCTCCCATCCCCAGACTGACACAGCTCTGATGATCACATCACAGAGAGAGAGACAAGAACATTTAATGTCTCTCACCAGATGCAACAAATGCAGTATATAAAGTGTTGCTTTGACAGTGTGCTTACCACTGTTAATGCCCCGGGGTTTAGCCGACCGTCTTTTTGAAAAAGCCTAACAAGAAGCACAGACAAACTTGGTTGAGACATATTTATAAAAATCATGACCATTTAACCTAAAGTTACTTCCTTTTATTATTGCTTACCACATCAATGCTGATAGCTGCAAGGAAGGCGAGGATGACTAACAGGTTCATCTTCACTTCTCCTTATTGGGGATATTTTTGCCTTAACATAGACTGAAAAAAGAAGCAAAATTACAGAAATGGAACAAAACAACCAACTGAATTTAAAGCTCCTTATATGGAGTTTATCTTAAAGCACATGATAGGACAGAAACAAGTGTGACTACAGAACAGACATGTGCTTTCTTTGTCTGGGTTTAATTGTGCTCACCTTCAGTTCACACAGTGTTAGATTTCTGGTGATTGCACGTGTACATTTATTGCAGATGAAAAACTGTGCTGTGGACGTTCTAATGTGAGAGCAACAGATAGAGCATGTCCACTGTGTGCGCTCTGTACTATAAACACAGCCTCTATCGGTACAGTGAGTGCAATATCAGTTTAGGATAGTTGATTACTGCATGACATGTGCACACCATTACATCACATTAGTTCTGCAATGCATACAGTTGAAACAATTGCATTTCTAGATATTTCTAGGACACAGTATCAACTTGATAATGACAAATAAAATGGTTGTATGGTTAACACTTTTGTACACTACTGTTGTATTGACATTGGGTGTCATTTTAGTTTTGGCTTATTGTTTTAATCTTTCTTTCCTTTTCTTTTTTTCAGCATTTTAGTTTTTTTCTATTTTAGTTGGAGTATGCACCTGTAGTATTCGTATATGTGTAAACCAATAAACTAGAGCACTGAAATATTAGTCTCTGTGTGTTTGCGTCCTTTCTGCTATCTGTGTGAATGGTGTGCTTGAGCTTTTCCTCTTGTGTGTTTGCGTAGTGTGTCCTCTTCCCAGGTCCATTATAACAAATCCAATTTGTGATGTGTGGTATTGGGCTGTATAAATAAAACTGACTTGGCTCGAATTGACCTGCCATTTATACTTCATCATAAATACGGTAAAGTAAAACAACTTCTTATATTTTGCTGCATGTCACAGAAGCTTTGTAAAAGATATGGTTACCTTTCTGTCCAAACTTGCAATCCTGATGAAGCTCTTTGTTATTTCTTCCAGCTGAGGGGACTGTTATTTCTTCTCTGTATCCTGTTAGGAACCTTTGTTGTGGCAGGACTCCGATGTTAGTTGCTCTGGTGTTGCTGTGCTGATGAACCTCCCATTTAAAAACACACAGGCTACAAGTGGGAGGGATTCAGGAGAAATATGAAAACATCACTGTGCTGATGAGCAAGTCTTGAAAAAAGAATCTGTCATTTCCTGTGACACATTCCGTGAACACCCCTCCTCCCACTATAACCACAGTGATATTGCTCAAAATAATATATCCAAAATTGGTCATATGTACAATGGCAACTGCTGCATATGTGGGTGCAGAAGAGCACATCTCATTAAAAAGTAAAATGACAGGTTGGAAATGAATTTACTAAATTTAGTAACATTTTTTTTTCCCATAACAGAAATTGGTTAGACGCTACAACATATGCATTGAAGAAACAGAAGACCTACTACTTTGTTATAGGCATAATATAATATTTTAACGTATAACTGAGATCTCCTTTCTACAGTCTAAACACACTCAAGTGGTCTTGATGGCATCAGTTCAAACAGGTATTTAACCACTTGATCTTTCATGTTAAATTTCCGCTCAAGAACCTGTGAAATTAGATAAAACATTTCCCCACACTATATGGCAATGTTACATATGTTCATGTGTAGGATATCCAATGCTCCACTGAAACACTTAACATTGATTCAATTGATATTCCATTTTGTACGTCTGTATCATCATAGTAAAGGAAAGCTTTCTTGATGTTTTGTGTGTCAATTCCAGATAACAAAGACTAAAGAGGATAAGTCAAGAGAGATTTATGTAGACGTCTTATGTTGTCTTCAATGGGTTGGGATATTTCCTCAGTTTAAACATCTCAATGATCAGGGATTCATCATCATTCACCATCTGTTAAGTAGTTGTAAATTCCTTTGACTTGTTTGGTTGCAGTGCATTACATTCCGGTCTCAACCAAAATAGCATGCACCATTTACAGCTTATACAAATTGCAGCTGTATGCTTTTAACCAGATCAAGTAAAAATTAACATATTACATATATGTTAGGAGTAATGTACAATTCTATTACTTGTAGAATTGGTTTTAAAGCGTTCATTTATAAATCCATTCATAATCTTGCTTCATTACATCAGGAACCACTTCTGAAAGTCTTTTACCACCATGCAATGCATTTAACTGATACACCCTCTTGAATCATCTGCCTGTGACTACATGGGGACAGCTGCATCATTAATCATGACTCCTTAAAGCAGGTGTTCCTGAATTGGTAAAGAATAATACTTTTTTTACTGGATTAATTTAACCAACTTCTTCACTTAAATCTGGTTTGGATAACAGAGCAGCTGTCTTTCAATACAACATTCTTTGCACACATTGCACTAATAATGTAACACAACTTCTCCTAAAAGAATAGGCATTGTTATGGATTTTGGTTGGGGATTTCTAGACTGAAATCTCCCTCACATACGCCTATCAAATACTCTGACGCTTGTGTTACTCACATTTCCTCTTCTTTGGTGACAATAGCCAGATGTGACGGCAGGGCTTTGTGGACCGGATAACTTAATGAGATGAGATAAACATGTAAAACATGCACAGCATGCATGAAGTCATGAAGCATGACACAACTTAATAACAAACATTAATTAATTAATGTTTTGACTCCAGTAGTCCAGTCCAATACTGTATGTGTTTTACCAAAAATCGAACTAAGTTACCAGAAATTATCCAACCCACGGAAACATTTGTGGTTGAAGCCAGCTGCAACCTACAGTAGAGTGGATATTTTATTTTTTTGTGAGCATGTCTACCTTTATTAGATAGGAAAGCTGAGATATGAAAGGGGAGAGAGAGGGGTGATGACATGCAGGAAAACCATCACAGGTCGGACTCGAAACCTGGACCTTCTGCGTCGAGGAATAAACCTCTGCATATGTGCGCCCACTTCACCAACTGAGCTAACCGGCCACTCAGTAGTGGATTTTGACTCAAGTCTTTCCCCCCACCCCCAGCCAGGCTGGAAACCAGTCACCCTCCAAATACCACAAATATGTTCTGTGTTATTTTGATAAATCTCTACAGTTGCATGGTGAGAGGTGTTGGGCCTCAAGCATAAGCTACCTGTGAACAGATGATGTATCCTGTTTTATACTGTATATACTATACTTTATACTGTAATATCATTTTTGATCTAACAAGAAGTAAAGCTTAAAACCATCAAAGTATTTACCGCTGTGTTACTCCCCTGTAACAATAGGGTCACATCCTGCACATTAAAATGTAAGAGCTTCTGTATCTCTATAAACCGTGGGATTTTGCATATAAAAAACCCACTGACATCAGTTCAGAGAAAAAGAGGAAGGAGAAACTAAGAAATAGAAGCCTGCAGAAACAGTGTGATTCACAGTTTATTGTATAGCCTAATAAGAAGAGAAAAGAAAATTAGACTTCACAGATATAACCGCTATCTTGATCAAAGTGTGGTTGCCTCACATGTGAGAGAAAAAATTTGAAACCCCAAGAAGGGAAGTCAATTCCTTTTTTTCTGAATTCTGATCAATAGAACTTGAAACGTGCAAGACATCTCAGACTCAAACCCTGCCAGTCACTTTAAAGGGACAAACACCTGGTGAAACAGGCAGGAAACCATTG
Source organism: Gymnocephalus cernua (assembly GCA_023631565.1). Lineage (NCBI taxonomy): Eukaryota > Metazoa > Chordata > Actinopteri > Perciformes > Percidae > Gymnocephalus > Gymnocephalus cernua. The sequence continues at coordinate 17,106,228 of CM042437.1, read as the reverse complement.
ATTTTCACAATACATCCTTTTATACTTACATCACCTGACACTGGCACTCTAGTGACAGGAATTTTAGATAACATGTGTTTTCAGGTTCTCTATTGAATCACGAGATACCTTTCTGCTTCCCCTTTCCAGCATACCGAGAAAAAGTAGCATTCTGTTGACTTAAACTGTAAAATTCTGAAGCCAAACTGTTTTAATAAGCAGCTATGAGGGTTGGTATGCATGCGTACATTTCACTTGTTTGATTTTCACAGTAACTGTAACTTGTAGCGACTTTCAGTCTGAAAATGAATATATAGATTAATTTGGACATCTTAATAGTCTACAGACAGTAAATATAATTGACTTTCCATTTGTGCAACTTGTGGAGAAAGCAACGTGATATTTAAATAAAATTAATTTATAATAATATAAATGTCATTAATGGTTGAACACTGGCTAAGCATAGCACACATTTTGTTAATAATTCTTTAATTGAATAACGGTCTGAAAGCTGTTTTGCTTCACAAACTCAGTTTCACACAGGGGAACAAATGCAGTTACAGAGCATTTTGTTTCATTGCCCCTCAACATGGTCAAAGCAGACGCAATGAGGGCCTCATTGCTTTGACTATGTTGTCATAATTCTTGACTAATTGCACATTTCCCATGGTTTACTGTTAGCTCATCTTCTGTTTAATAGATTGAGAAATTATGATTTCTCCCGGATGAAGTCAAACCTCTGGAACCATAACCCGCCTAATACAGAATCTTAAATAAATTACTGGAATTGTTAATTTGAAACAACATTTTATTGTATACCATGTAATGTAATAGTCAATTTTCTTATTCTTAGTGAACGATTTGAGATTTGTTCATGCAACTGCAAAGTGCCCTTTTTAACGGCATTTATGTTTGATAGCTGAAAGACTGGGACCAAAACTGAAATGTGTTGAATGTTACACATATTTGGGAATCTGGCTGGAGAACAGACTGACGTCTAAGAACCACCTGGAACACCTGACTACCAAACAGAAGACCAAACTTTGATGTTTGTACAGAAAAAAGTCATGTTTTTCTCGTGGAAGACCTTTTTTCAACCTACAATTATGTTTGCACTTGATTAATGGTGTAGCTATGATGTCTGCCATGGTGGCTACATATAGTCTAAGCCTATCATCAATGTTTTGTAAATTAAATGCTTTTTTAATCACAAGTAGACTGATTTTTCCTTTGATAAAAATATGTTGGATTCATGGTAATAAATGTAATATTTTCAGACATATTTAAATTTTTGAAAAGAAAAACAAAAAATTGATCAAACAATAATTTTGCGGCCCACCTGCAGTAACTCCGAGGACCTCTGGTATAGATTGTATGCATGCCTCTCCCTCCACCTTAGAGCTTCGTGACTGTGATCAGAGTGCACTGCACCTAAGCAAAAGCAACATTGTCTAGACTCACCATTGTATCCCAAATGAAAAGGAGGCATATTCCTCTTTAACCAACAAGAGAAGGACGTCGCATTGTACATTATTTACCTATGAGGCTGTACTAACATTCTGCTTTCTGATCACATCTAAACAGTAATCATGATGCTTGAAAAACTGGATTTAAATATGCTCTTTACAAGTGTAATGAAACTCAAAAATGAATATGTCATTGCTTTATAAGATTAAAAAATAACCATCATACTGCATTTGCCACTTGTAGCCTAATTGTTCTCTTTTAATATGGAACTGATATATATAGTGTATGGGAATTTTGTTTGCTGTGAATTTGTGTGTTTATTTATGCTTATACTGTAAATGTTTCTTTGTGTGTATATGGTCTCTCTGAAAAGGAGGTCTTGATCAATGCGAGACTAACTAAAGACTAACAAAACTATTTCTGTACTGTAATGAGCTTCTGATTATGACTAAAGCTGTGGCTATGTCACCATCTAGTGAACACTTAGTTAAGCGTCAAAGTTTTGGAAATATTTGTTCTTAGCTACTACTGACTGGTTGCTTTTATTGTCAACAAAGGGGGAAACAACGAGTGGGTTTATTTAACACCCCCTGTTGACATTAACTCCATCCGTTTACAGTACACCATAGACTGTACATTTTAACAGTCTATGGTTTACACTTTGTCAGCTTGGTTGTGGGTGTGATGGGAATTCCCCAACAGAGGGAGTAGTCCTGCAGAAAGCTGCTCTCAAACCAGACACGCATGCGCAGAAACAACGTCTGCCTGTAACAGTCTATACTTTCACTTTGCGTAGATATCGAGCAGCTTTTCACTCAAAACTACAACAAAAACACAGCATAAACTTCAACTTTAAAGCCGTGTTTGATGGACTGTGAAGGGTGAAGGTATAATTTCGCCAGCTCAACGTTCTTGCGGAACACTAAATAAGAAAATGAACCGTAAACAACACGGTTAGCTAACTGAAGCAACAATGTTCAGACATCCAAAGTAACGTTAAGATAACAACTCATTTGTCGACTCTGACCTCCTGGACAGGTGAGTTCATCATGTTTGTGGAGTGAGATGTTGCTTTTAGTAGACTTTTTGTTCAACATAGTCAATCTGTCTTTTGAGTTATCAGACTTCACTGAACCAGGCTTTCCAATAACAACAGCTACAACTAGCTACAGCTAACAATAAGCGCAAAGTACAACATCAAGAATAGTAACGTTACATGTGATTAAAGTTAAATAAAACTGTGTCCTCGTGGGAAAATTAGGTCACTGTACAAAAATATATGTGCACCACTGGAATATAAAAAAACAATACATAAATAAGCTAATACAATAATACTAAAAGCAGCTATAAAATAAAGTTAATATATATTTTAAAAAGGCTATAATAAGTGGCTATTTCTAATGAAAAGAAAATATAATACATGAATAAGTAGTGAAGAACATGTAACTGTTAAAAGTAACACTGCAGATGTAGAGGCAGATGTGTAAATACATAATTAAAAAGGCTTTAAGAACAGAAGCCTTGATGAAGATCTACAGTGTAGTCGACATGATGTTACAGTGACAGATTTTGTATTTGGACTTTTTTAGCTGGTAACCCAGCGGCTCCAGCAGACCTCACACTATGGAGCGGCCTGCACTTAAACAGAGCCAGCTGTGCGGCTCCTGGGAGATGAAGGAGAAACTTGGGACAGGAGGCTTCGGGCATGTCTACCTGTACCAGCACCTTGTAAGTTCTGCCATCCACCAGTATGCTAAGGAGAACATAAACCCAAGACCCAAATGTATCTGTGGCTTGGTTTTATTCCCTGTCTGTGTTTGGAGCAGGAGTTGGGAGAGAAGATTGCGGTGAAACTTTGCCGCTTGGAGCTGAACTCCAAGAACAAAGACCGCTGGGGCAGAGAGATTCAGATCATGAAGAAGTGAGTGTAAATCATCTGCTTGTGTTCACAAAGCAGCCTATGAACAAACTTAACTGCACATTTTCTTTTTGTTAAACAATCGCTGCATGTTTGGCTCCCTTTCGGTTTTAGGCTCAACAATGTGAACGTTGTTCAGACCAGAGAAGTTCCAGAAGAGTTGAGCTCCATTGCTTTAAATGACTTGCCTCTATTGGCCATGGAGTACTGCTCAAGAGGAGACCTCCGTAAGGTATCAGGTATATTAAGACCCCAAGCAATTTGTTGTCTTTTCAAACATTGCACTGTTAACCTCTATACCTCCTTTTTTTAGGTGTTGAATAAACCAGAAAACTGTTGTGGGCTAAAGGAGAGTGAAGTCCTTTCGCTGCTCAGTGACATTGGTAATGTTTTCCTCAGCTTTTACTTTGACAAAAAGTCACTGTTGAGAAATGTTCATGCATAAATGTACATGGAATTGTTTTCTTAACAAACACAGGTTCTGGTATCCAATATCTTCATGAAAATAAGATCATTCACAGAGACCTGAAGCCAGAGAACATCGTTCTGCAGGAGGTTGGTGGGAAGGTAAACTTGTTTACTTTTGTATATGCATGCAGCCTGTGTTATATTCAATTTCATATGAAGATGTTCTGTGCCTTGCTCTCATTGTGAAACTATGTTTTCTTCCAGCTTGTCCATAAAATCATAGATCTGGGTTATGCAAAAGACCTAGATCAGGGCAGTCTCTGTACATCCTTTGTTGGAACTCTCCAGTATCTGGTAAGTGTTGCATCAGTAATGCTTTGCTCTGCGGGCAAGGTTTTTTTTTCTCCAATAGATGTAACAATCAAGCCTTGTTTAATAAATCTGTCTGTATGTGCGCCAGGCTCCAGAGCTGTTTGAGAGTAAACCCTACACTGTAACTGTGGACTACTGGAGCTTTGGGACAGTGATCTTTGAATGCACTTGTGGCTTTCGCCCCTTTTTACATCACATGCAGCCTGTACAGTGGTGAGTCAACATAGCAGCGATGCATTTGTTGTCGGTATTCTGAAGAACCTGGACATACACATGGCATTATATCTCAATGTATCAAAATGATATTGCAAAATATCCACATATATAATGAGAAGATCTAATAATCCTAAATAATAATGTCTGCAGTATATCTAAATCACATCAAAATGTTACATTTGATTGAGTGTTATCATACAGTACTATATAAAGATCCTAAACCAGGTTAAATTAAATTTGATATTGAGCACTAAAGACTCACTAAATATAAGGAATTTGCATATATACACTTTTTATTAATGTAGTGATTGTGACTACAACATTTTTATTAATCTGCAAAATATTTGCATGATAAAGGGGGAGACGTTTATACAGGTCTTTTTCCCCTGAATGTTTGGAACATTTTATGGGTCTAGTTTGTTGGCGTTAATGTCTTCTATCTCTGGTTGCATCTTGGCCTGCTTTTGTAGGACAAGTAAAGTCAAGAACAAAGGTCCCAAAGACATCATGGCAGTAGAGGACATGAATGGAGAAGTCCGATTCTCCCCACATCTCCCATATCCCAATAATCTCAGCAGGTAGAGACAAAAAATACTTTTTTCATACCTACCAGTCAAGGGTCCCACATTCTAAGTTGGATCCAACGTGTGTGTGTGTGTGTGTGTGTGTGTGTGTGTGTGTGTTTGTTCGTTCATAGGCCATTGCTGGAACCAGTTGAGTGTCTTCTGCAGATGTTGTTACTGTGGGACGCTGCAACGCGTGGTGGTGGGCTGGATCCTGACGCAAACAAACCGCATTGCTACACAGCTCTACAAAATATTCTCAACATGAAGGTTAATAATAGGGACCTTGCTTGTATTTATAATAGGGACCTTGCCTGTATTTAGACTCCTAACCCAGATTTTATTGAGTGCATTCGTGGTTTTATATGTCCCAGTTGAGGACAGCACGCAAAGCAAACTCCCCATGCTTTGTGCCTTTATTTCTCCAGGTGATTCATGTGTTGGACATGACGTCAGCACAGCTGCACTCTTTGGTTTTGGGTGCTGAGGAGAGCTTACACTCCCTGCAGCTTCGTCTGGAGACACACACTCAGACGCACATCTCCCCGCTGAGTCAAGAGCTGCTGCTGGAGACGGGAATCTCCCTCGACCCACGCAGACTGCCCGCACACTGTCTGCCAGAGGGATTGGTATGTGTACACACACACACACACACATAAAAAAAAAATCTAATGTTTAACAGGCCCAGACACAAGTACATACGCAGCAGACGACCTACTTTTTTTTTTTTTTAAATATTGTTTTTGAGATTTCAGAAAGTTCAACATTACACTGTTCTTATTATTTCGGGTAATTGGAATGAGTTTTTTTCCCTTCATATTTAAACAGTGCAATTACTTCAACATTTAGTTTCCAGTGTTTTTTTTTTATGGAGTAAAAATAAATAAGGTAAATAAGTTGGTTTGTAAGAAGGGACACATTTTTTGCAGACTATATGAGTGCATAAATATTGCTTGCTTCCAGTAGGTCTAGCTTCTCTGGAAGAAAATGTTCCAGCAAATCTCAGCATAGACTAGACTTCACCAGTTAGCAAACCTCCACCAACACACACTTTAGTAGTCACAGGGATATTTGTTCTCTGCTTTCAGCGAGGTTGGGACAGCTCCATAGTTTTCCTGTTTGATAAGAGCCTGACCAAGTACTCTGGACCGCTGACTGCCAGACCTCTGCCAGACAGCGTCAACTTTATAGGTGAGATATATAACTGTATACTGCTGTAAAATAATGTTCTAAAAGTTACTCTAGTCTTTTGCTGCTCTCTGTAACCTGTTGACAGAATGCAAGTTTTAGAAAAGAAAAACGTGTAAATAAAAGTGATCGACAGTAGTTTCTTCTCAGTTTACAGCGAATTTTTGGTCAACACATCTGGGAGTGCATCATCTTTGTTTATGTTTTTGCCCTCCAAAAACGTTGTTGTAGCAAAATCTTTTTATTTGTTGTCCAAGTTAATGCGGGAATCGTGTGTTGTCTCAGTCAGGGAGACTAAGACACAGCTCCCGCTCTCTGCACTGAGGAAGGTGTGGGGGGAAGCCGTCAGCTACATCTGCGGACTGAAAGAGGACTACATTCGCCTGTACCAGGGACAGCGGGCTGCCATGTAAGTGCACAAACACACACACATACACATATACATACACCTACACACCAAAACACCCTTAACCTTGTATTTGTGTATGTGTAGGCTGAGCCTGCTGCGCTACAACACCAACCTAACACGGTACAAGAACTTGCTGTTCTCCCAGTCGCAGCAGCTCCGAGCCAAACTGGCTTTTTTTAAGACCAGCATCCAGCACGACCTTGAGCAGTACACCAAGCAGAGGCACATCGGCATCTGTGAGTGCATGTTTATCTCCTGATGTGATACATCATTTAAAGTAGTTACTGATGCCTTAGGTAAACCGTCTACTGTTGTGTGTTTTTCTGAAGCTTCAGAAAAAATGTTGAAGACCTGGCAGGAAAATGAAGATAAAGCCGATGGGTTTACAAAGGTAGGAATGTCGCTACATGCAGTTGTAAACTTACTTGCAGTGATTTAAAAACACTGCGTGCTAAGGGTGTTTTGTGCTGTAGGTTGCAGATGTGGGGTATCTGGATGAAGAGATAGTGGCTCTACATTCTGAGATCGTGGAGTTGCAGAGGAGTCCATTTGCGAGGAGACAGGGGGATGTAATGGAACAGCTGTCAGTATCTTTGTTATATATACACTATAGTCCTTTTCTTAAAGGAGTTCACATGTTTCAGTCGGTCTTAAAACAATAGGCACGTGTCCATATTCAAAATAGAAATCATTTGTACTAAACAAACTTTGGAAGATATCTGCTTGATTTGAAGTCAGACTGCTGAAGCCTCATATTAACTTCAGATAAACTTTAGAATAGGTTTTATGATAAAACGAGGACATTGGATTTTGTCCCCCATCACTTTTAGTGGATGCATGTTAAGAAAGGATCTTTTAATGGCCAGTACGGACAGAATGAATTAATGACCTGACTAATTGTTTTAAGACAGACTTGAAAAAATGTGAGTCTATCATTAAAATATAACTGCGGTAAGCAAAAGTTAACTCTCTCTGTTTTTGCCATTGTTTTCAGTGAGGAAAAGGCTATTGACCTCTTCAAGCAACTGAAAGCTAAATGCAAAAGTTAGTACAAATCATTACACAATTAAAATGGTAAACGCGAGTTGTAGGGGCTCCTGCTTTTTGTTGTTGATCATAGCCAACTACAGTGGAATCTGATAATGCTTGTTGCTATGGATCCAATACCGTTGTATAACAAATAGGGTTGGGTATCGTTTTGGATTTTTACGATTCCGATGCCGAACCGGTACTTTTGAAAACGATTCCAATTCCTAAACCGATTCTTGAAAAACTGAAAAATGACATCAAAGAAAGGCTTTTTTTATAGTTTTTTTTAAAATTGAAAATTATTTAAATCTATCAATATATTAACGTTTTTAAAGTACTTAAATATATAATAAGTAAACCTAAGTCATCTAACACACACGATAGACTAGCATAGCAAGTGTAATATGTTTACTAGCGATCACGTGCAGTGAGTGGTTAATATGCTGTTACATCCGTTTTGGTGGGCCCAGAAGGAAAAGTTGGCATTTTAAAATTAGCCTACATTTACGGAAGCTAGCTAACGGTAGACTACAGAGAAAGTGTGATATTTTTACGTCCGTTTCGGAGCGACAGAGGGAAAATATTTCAGTCGACACATTAAGTGGAAATGAGGAACCGAAATTTACGTTCTAATCCAGTCCGATTCCTATTGGTTGCATAGGAACCGATTCCATAATGGAACCGGGTTTCGGTACCCAACCCTAATAACAAATAGATTCAATGGCTGGCAAATGTGCAGGTGGATTCACTGAACAAATGTGTCACAGGGGCCATCTTTGTTTAATTAATTCCTCAGCATAGCTGCTAATGTGAATAGCACGATGGTATGTAGTATGTGTTTACATGACTGTGTGTGATGATGGTACATGGATGGTCATAGTGGTCTGTGTTCGTACAGGTCCCGACCCTCCACACGGCTACAGTGACAGCTCGGACATGGTGAAGATGATACTCCAAACAGTTCAGAACCAGGACAGAGTGCTGAAAGACTTGTACAATCACCTTAGGTAATTTAACCAGAAGTGTAATCTAAACCGATACACACATACACATAAATGCAACTATGCAAAGTTCAGCATAACTGAGGTCTTATTTTACAGTTCTCTGTGTGTCTTTTGTGGTTTAACTCACCTTTTTTTTTTCCTGTAGTACAATTCTGGTGTGTAAGCGACGCATCGTTGATTTGTTCCCTAAGTTGGAGAGGGCTGTAGAGAACATAAAAACTGCAGAGGCTGCAGTGATGCAGATGCAAATGAAGAGACAGAAAGAGTTCTGGTACCTCCTCAAGATTGCCTGTGTGAGTGTAAAACTAAAAATATTGTTAGCTATTAGTGATGTTTTAGTAGCTTGAAACTCTGTAATACTGTAGCTAATATGGTGTGTGGTTGTGTCTTTAGGCCCAGAGCAATTCTCCATCACAGTCACTTATGCAACAATCCACTAACAGGTAAGATCTGGATAAGTCACAAGTTTTACAGAGCTCAATATATATTTTAATTGTATCTAAAAAAAACACTGTTAAAAGGAATCGCCACACTAAAACATAATGTGGCTGTTTTCTTTGTCATTAGCTACATTCTATAAGATGAGTTTAAATCTACACTGTGGCACATACAAGTTGAATGATCTAAAACCAGCTGCTGGGTTTTGTACAAATCAAAAAGCTGCCACAAGAGGTCACCCCATGCACTTCAAAGTCTAGTGTCTTAGTAAGAATAAGAAAAAGGACTCATAATAATCTCCTTAATTGCTATGACTTTAAGACAATAATATGGAACCCCTAAGTCCAGAAAGATATATTTTTTGTTTGTGCTCAATCGTGGCAATCATTGGGTCAGAGGTGGTAAAACACATCCATACAGTGAATTTAGAGTCTTTTTGTCTCTTTTTCAGTGAAACTGTTCATCAGTTATTGGATGAGAATCAGCGTTATCTAAGTCAACTAACTTCTCTGTTGCAAGACGCCACCCAGGAGATGGAGCACAGTGTCATGGTATGGGATACAGAAGTGAGGGAGCGTGTTCATGCATGTAAACAGATCCCTGAAGCATCTTACTTTTGACTATTTTTAATTGACCTGGATATTATTAGTCACCACATACATGTTCACTGTTGGCATGTAGGTTATTTCCACACATTTGCTTTCAGTATTTATAGCTTCACCTATTCAATGTCAAGGTTTTAAGTTTTGAGATGGGAGAATGGCATGAAAATGTTCAGTAGATGGTAGATGGAGAACGCTATGTTTAGTAGTACGGTGTTAACTTGTTTGTTCTCTCTCCAGGATCAGGACTGGAGCTGGACTCAGTACGGAGCAGTGAAAGCCCAACCTCAGAAGCTGTAGAAAATGGCCAAAGACTCAGTGTTAGGAGTCATAGATAGTATATACTGTAAACAAGTGCCTTATCAGAGTTACACTATCTGAAAGCTTTGTGATTCCATACTGTGTATTTTACATACACGTAATGCTGCAATACAGTGTGAAACAGCATAATATTGCACTGTAAGCTATTCATGTTTTAACTTAAATGTATATTAATGAGTTTTAGCTGTAACCAAGACATATTTATTTTACTGGTGATATTGATTAGAGTAAACATTGCTGCTGACAAACTATGCATGATGGAATGTGAATAAATATTTATAAATGTATGGCACATATATCATGTTTTTCCTTTTCTCTGCAAGTTTTAAACTGTTGAATGTAATACGTAACTGGTTATTTACATATTTACATTCACACAGTGGACCAGACACATGCAGGAAATTGCTTGTTTATAAGACCCTGGGTTCAGAATTATTTTGGGAGCTGCTGAAATCTAAACAGCAAGGAGGCAAATGAGAGTAACACCATGCATAAAATAATATAAATGAAAATGACAAAAATCAAGTAACAGGCATACTTAAAGGCAGTGCATTTAGTCAGGACATCTCACTGTAATTTCAACAGAATATTATCTTTAATCTTAAAAGGAGGAAGAACATCAGTGTACAGTCCTATCACGTGTGGAAGATGTCTTTAAATTATGTAAAATGAACAGTGTGCAAAGCAATGCTGCATCTCCACCTATTGTTTTAGTCATACTGACCTCCATCATAAGCCCACATTATAGTTTAAGGTATGGTTTTTGTACCATTTTCTGGGAAAACAAGGCAAACATTTTACATTTCAGTAAATATATATTACCAAGTAGTACATCAACAGTTTACTATTTGAGAAGAATACCAGACACTGAAATAAGTGGCCTTTTTTATTTCACTTAATGACATTTCAGTGCAGTGGAAAATGTTGGTTTTACTTCCCTTTACTGTATGTATTTATGGTTGCATGTACTCATTATATTGAACTTCCCTTTTCATTTCACACAAAAATGCAGTCACAGCGACTCTTTAACTTAAACTGCTTTGTTACGCCATGAGCAGAAAGTATGTTCCTCTGTCCTCTTTGTAATGTGCGCGCTGTACACAGAGTGAAAGAGGAGGGGATGCTCGCAATCTGGCATAAATTAAATGCGCTGCCATCAAATGACCTACCATCATCATCATATGATAAACAAGCAGCAAGAAGGAGCCTTTTAATTGGGTGGGCCTGACTGCCAAATGGGTGGGCCACATGCATTCATACATATTACACTAACACCATAGACTGCATATACAGTCTATGACTAACACCCATATACCATATACCGTATGTAAGACTGGTGTTGAGCGTATAAATGGTGGAAGACCTGCTGAAACATCTGAAGACATTGATTGGTTGGTTCTGGCCAATAGAAATATGGCTAATTAACATATTGTCGCTAAACATCATGGGAAAAAGACAAACTGGTCGCATTTAAAGAAGAATCGACTTATTCGCCGTATTGACAAAAACGTTAACGTTGTTTACGCCTTATTGTCATAAGAAACGAACAATATACATAGCGGGTGACATTTTGTTTTTTAAGGCCGACACCGTGATAGTAAACGGTACTTCTATTAAGTACTATATATAAGCTGTGCCTTCCCATTTCTAGTTGGATGTGAGGGCGATCTGGCTGCGACATCTGTCACCCCATTGATCGCTAGGGTTTATTCGGCTGATCTGGCTGGCTAGGCGGGTGTCCCCTTCCTCCCTCACCGCTCCATGTGTGTCCCTCCCGAAGCCCCGCGCTCGGTGGAAGAGGACGATGGTTCCCCCGGCGGACGTCCATCCTTCGGTGTACCAGTAGCTGCGCTCCCCTGCTAGAACCTCCAAACAAGCTCAAGGCCCATTTGTAGGAGAAACGTAGGGAAGTTAAGCTCCAAAGCGTCAGGCACATCCAAATGAGGCGCTGCACGTGGCAGTCTGCCTTTCTATTAGTCTAGTTTTAGAAGTCATTATTTCTTTTGTATATATAAAAAAAAAAAAAAAAAAAGTTAAAATGGGATGACAGGAGCCAGGTAAAGTGGACAAGGCAGAATATAGCTTGGTCGGTTAGGCGTTAACTAACTCCAGACGACGGCAGTAGTGCAACATTACACTGCCGTTTAGCTGCCGTTTAAATCCATAGAAGAAGAAGGAAGTTGTGGGAGGCGGGGCGAGGGGATTGGACGTTGAATGATAAGACCAGAAAGGGATAGCTAGCTACGGTTCGATCGTAGTGGTAACGTTCATTTTATTTATCATAAACCAGCCTTTTATTTTAACGCGTACATATTAATACTTTTTTTCCAGCTTTGTGACAGGTGAGTTAACTCGTTTGCTTTACGCCAGCAGCCCTGTTAGCATTAAGATACAAGAAACTGACGGAGTTACGTTAGCTGACTTCCTAACCCACCCAATAATGAGCGCTAGCTAGCTAGCTAGGTTAACGTTACCAGGGGAATGGTGTATCAGCCTTTGCTATTTACTTTGCATTAAATATATTCAGATCGTTATATTGAAGGAGACATCTGTGGTGCAAACGCGTTGTTGTATGTGTTTTCAGAGGATTTCTCGCTAGTTTCCTTACAAGTAAATCTGCAAGCTAGCTAGCTCATCGTTTATGTTAGCGTTAGCTGCTTGCTTCCTACTTGCACTTTCTAATTAAGGCAGCTAACGATAAGGTTTGGAAGCACATTTCCGTCAATGCGATGAAAAAAAGAATCCTGCAAGTCATTAAATTGAGAAACGTTCTCATTATAGAATTGGCTAGTATCTCCAAATAATGCGAAACTTTCTCAAAATAATGAGTTAGTGTCTCAAAAATAATGAGAAGCTTTCTGAAAATAAGAGAAGCGTTATCTAAAAGTCATTATGTTGAGTGAGTTTCTCATTATTTTGAGATTTAAAGATCTGTGCAAATTCGTTTCCTCCCCCGTTGTATAGCTTTTGGATTACTTAGATGTGTATAATATTTTATGAATTGTTGTCCACTCCATTTAAGTTAGACTAAATCTTAGGATCACCTCTCAGTATAATGCAATATAATTCAACAGCTTCACAAACTACAGTCTCCAAGACCATAACGTCTTGACCATAAAGTTGATAAATACCTCTCTAAAACAGTTTAATCTAGCTAAGCCGAACATTAAAATATTCACGAAGGTAGGATTTATCTCAGGGCTGTTGTGTGAGACTGCATTAGTTTTAGCTAGGTTTACCTAACACACTGTTAAGTGACTGATGCACTGCTGCTGACAATTATAGTAAAGATCTGACACGGAGGTGTAATGGTGCCCAGAGTACATAATGTTGTATAAATATGTCAGTATGTTTATGCTTCTTTCTCTGCCCGTAGGTGAGTACTAGCGAGGATGACGATGCCGCACATAGGGGCAGTATTTGGAGCAATAGCAGGAGTGATGGCCATCATGTTGCACTCCTCCATTCACAAGGTAGAAGAAGGACACCTTGCTGTGTACTACAGGTATCGGAACACTGACCCTTTATATCTGTGCCTGACAGAAATAACAAATATACTTAGAATGTGGATGGCATGTTGTTGTTTGAAGGAGGCCTATTTCCTGATAATGATACATACACATTTTGCCTGGATATACCAATATTATCTGGGATTCTGAGGCGTGCATACTCCATACCTGTCCAACCAAAGACAGCAAAAAGAGAAGCCATCGCCACCAACTTGTTAGCTTCGAATTTTCCAGTCCAGATCTGAGCATGGTCTTAACAAGTGTCTGTGTTTGTACAAATCAGTCAAATGTAATGGTGATTAAGGCTAAACGGACTGGTAAAGAGGGATAGCTCTGTTCTGGTCTGCCCTCTGGACTCGATAGAGGAGGTGGGGGAGATGAGGACGTTAGCCAGGCTGGCATCAATCATGGGCAGCACCTCTCACCCCCCCCCCCCCCCCCCCCCTTACATGAGACTGTGAGTTCACTGAGCAGCTCCTTCAGCAGCAGACTGCTGCACCCTCCATGCAAAAAGGAGCACTACCGCAGGTCCTTCATTCCAGCAGCAGTCAGACTCTTTAATGTAACATCATAATGTAGCACTGCTCTTTGTTTCTGCAATATGAGCCAGCACTGGACAGTATTCTGCACTATGCATATTTATTACTCTGTCACCTCCAACTGTGCAAAATGTAATTTCTATTCATCCGCACCTTACTCATCTGTATATCCTATGTCTATTTAATGTGTATTTGAGTTATTATGATGTGTGTACTTTATGTTTTTTTTTTTTGAGCTGCTGTAACACAGGAATTTCCCCAGTGTGGGATTAATAAAGTCTATCTTATCTTATGATAAGATTTTACTATTCTGATGTTAAGAAGTCAGACCAAATAATTAGTTTGTCTTTGTTTCAGGGGTGGGGCGTTGCTGACTTCTCCCAACGGTCCTGGATATCACATCATGCTGCCTTTCATTACCACCTACAGATCAGTGCAGGTAAACCTACCTTTCAGCCCTGAAACTTGGCCTGTTAGCAGAGGCAAGTGCAATGTTATGCACAAATGCAAATGTCAGGGGCTTCAGAGTCAACCAGAAGGTGCTGATACATGAAAACCAGAATTGGATCTTCTATAAATAAATCCGTTGCAGCATGCAAACAGTTGCCATTCAACCATGGCTGCAGTATGTTTACGCACCATTTGCTGTGCTTTGTTTTAAGAATAAACATGTTTTTTATTACAATGAATAATTAAGAAAACTCTGTTTATTACTATAAAGATATAACATTAAGTGGGACAAACTAATATAATTAAATTATATATATATATATATATATATATATATATATATATATATATATATATATATATATATATATATATATATATATATATATATATAAACAAACATACTCTGTATATTCATGTTTTTACAGCTTATGCTACAGAGATATTTTTGAACAACCTTTTATGTTATTTGAGCGTACATATAATAGTAATAAAATAATATCAAGGATGTGACTAGTTTATGTATTTGGATTCTCATGGGCTGGGACCATCGCAACTGTAACTGCCCCGTTGAAAGTTAATGTAACTTGAATTGAGATTATATTGTCAAATTTACAAGGCCAAGAATGAACTTTCACGATTAACAAGTTGAAGTTAAGGTCATTTATGTATTGCGCATATTGTATGTATTATCGACACAGGTTGCTTAAAACAAGCATGCACTATTTTATCTAGTGTTTTTATCATAAACTAGAAACGTACAACTTTGAAAAATATTCATGTCACATGTTAAATCCAGATTCATGTTCATAAAAGGGCCTGTGTAGGAAACTAATCTTCATCATTGTCATATGATTGTAATTGCATTGTTTCAGACTACTCTCCAAACTGATGAGATCAAGAATGTGCCCTGTGGAACAAGGTAAGACTGAGTCTACTGATGCAGCTGTTCCAGTGTTCCATCCATGAAAATGGTTATGTATTTAACAGAATCTTTTTTTCTTTTCTTCATAGTGGTGGTGTGATGATCTATTTTGACAGAATAGAAGTTGTTAACATGCTGGTCCCTTCAGCAGGTACAACATCTTCTACTTTCCTTTGGTTGACACATTAACCGTGCCAGCTGCTTGGCATTACAACTGTTGTCTTTGTTTGTTTCTTTGCAGTGGTGGACACTGTGAGGAACTACACGGCAGATTATGACAAAACTCTCATTTTCAACAAGATTCACCACGAACTCAACCAGTTCTGCAGTGTGCACACACTACAGGAGGTCTACATTGACTTGTTTGGTGAGTATGCTTTTGTAAAAAAAGAAAAACAAGTATTGCTTAATTTTAATGCAATAGAATGCAACTTGTCCTGTGTGTTCATTCTTGAAATTCCTAAAATGTGAAACACGGCATGTGTATTAAAACAGCTGCTGTTTTTTTTTTTTTTTTGTCTTGCAGACATCATAGATGAGAACATGAAGACTGCTTTGCAGAAAGATCTTAATGTTATGGCACCTGGACTTACAATACAGGTATTTGAACACATACACGTATAACTTAAGGGGCATCGTAATTCATGTCACAGTGGAGGCTGAAAAATCTGGCTTGCCTGTCCTTATCACACATCTAGCTATTTACACTGCAAACCTGCTCTGTGCGATCGCCCTTCACAGTGAATGAAACATAAACAGGGATTGCATATCGTTATTTGCAGTAGTCTCCTAATGAGACAATGTGGAATATAAGTTACGTGGCTCTAACTCCAGTTATACTGTATAATGTGTGTAGCCCACTTCAGCAAAGTAAATGAAAGAATAGGAACATGGTTACAGCAGGGAACATAGCTAAAGCACAATATGATTTTATGTACAATTAGTCCAGTGTTGTTGTGTTATCAAATGTTAAAATCTGATGCTAAACTATAATCCAAAACCTACCTACTGCCATTAACCTCCTGTGCTAACTAGCCTATAAATCTAGCTTGAGCTGTGAGCCAATGACAGTTTATGCTACTGTTCTTATGACATTAGGTAAAATGAAAACATGTTTCACTCTTCCACTCAAATTCTGAACAGCTGCCAGTAGACCAATTATGACTTAAACCCTAACTAGCCTGTTAACCAGCTCTATGTAAAACATTTTGGCAGATTGATTGCGAGCAAAGTGTACATTTTCTTCTTTTTTTTCTCTCTCTCTTTTTTCCTCTGCACTGTTTAAATATCCTGATGAAGGCAGTCCGTGTTACCAAGCCAAAGATCCCTGAATCCATCAGGAGGAACTTTGAACTCATGTGAGTTTGTAAATCTGTACTTACTAGCACAGTCTGTGTGTGGTTCAAATTCTCTTACCCGACCACTCAGTTCATGTAAGACCACACAGAAAGGAAAATATTTACAAGAACCTTCTTTTGTGTGTATGTGTCTCGCATATGCAGGGAAGCAGAGAAGACTCGTCTGTTAGTCACGGCTCAGACTCAGAGGGTGGTGGAAAAGGAAGCAGAGACTGAAAGGAAGAGGGCCATTATTGGTAAATGTGATGGCTTTTTACTGTAAATAAGCCAGCTAGGTTTTTATTTGCATGCATGATGGTCATTATAATTTTAGCTGCTTTCCCCTTTCAGTCACTCATGTGTAACCCTACTATCACCCATGTGTAACCCTCAACCGTATGTACAGCTGTTACAGCTCACGTGTTTTTCTGTCCCATAGAGGCTCAGAAAGTGGCCCAGGTGGCAGAGATCCACTTCCAACAGTTGGTGATGGAGAAAGAGACAGAGAAGAGGATCTCTGAAATAGAGGGTTAGCCTCACTGCTTTCAGTTCTCTTCTGTGAGATGGATTTGTGCCTTTCTGTATGTGGTTGGCGACTGGTGAACTGGTCTGTCATGTGTCTGCCGCTTTCAACACAGTCTCTTTGTTTCAGATTCTGCCTTCCTGGCAAAGGAGAGGGCTAAGGCTGATGCAGAATATTACACTGCTGCCAAGATTGCCGAAGCAAACAAGGTAAACAAAAACAAAAAAAAAATGCTGTAGACATTAGCGATCGTGATGTGCGCATTGGCAACACACGGCTCAAGAAGCTAACAAAGATACGTAATTCCCTCCGCTGAAAATCTATATCTTTCATAACAATACCCATCAGGGAATGATGTTTTAACTGTTCTGAGCGCACCTCTCTCCGCGCACCAAGCTCCACCGGATCTTCTAAGAACGGTGACGCTGTTATCAACCAAGTATTGGTTGGTCAGTAGGCGGTGCTTTTCCACCGGTTGATCTCTGATCTCCAACATAACCTGCTCCCGACCAGGCTAGGTGTTCAGCATAAGTTACCACGGTGATTTAACCCGGTAACAAGTGATCCACCATCGTGATACACAAAACCCTGGGTTGAACCTGAAGTTACCTCGTTAACGCCAAATCTTGCTTCTAAAGTAATTCTCAAATCAGAGTTGTTTATGGAAATGGCTCTGCTGTACTGGTGTTAGTCAGCTGAGTCCGTTAACTAAAAGTTAACTAACTTTAAATGGGTGCAGACTGCCCCCCCCACCTGCCTGTGAGTGACTGTGCTGTTACCCTCCACTTTTCCTAACAATTTATTTTGTGTGACATTACGATGGGCTTTTCTGATTAATAATAAAAAGGGAGCGTACGATGTCATGATTGATTAATCATTGTCGGGGCTGAATCAGACCCTGAAGTACGGTGTACATTTAAGGACATCCTCAGCCATCAGTCATACATAAAAGATGTTATGGATCGCACATATATTCAGTGTTTTGATTGCTTTCTTATTTTTAAATAAAAATGGTTTTAGTTTTTTTTTTCTTTTTTTTTTCGGTAGAACAGAACCTGATGCCTTTTCCTAAAATGTACAGTGTAGTAAAGCGACTTGTTTTATGGTCGGTGTAGTTACTATGTCGGAGTATGTGGCTAGTGTTGTGTGCTTTAGCGCCTCAGTTCTTGCCTCTGAACATTGATATTGTCAACCACCTCCACACTACTGAATTCACTTCCTTTTTTGGAACCAAATCCTCCACAGTGCAGCCAGCAGCAATGTTGTATTCAATTTTAGCCATGCTGTACATTGTCAGATTCATACTAGTATTGTCGTGAACAGTGATAATGACCCAGCCCTAATCTAATCCTCACATACTGTTGTCTTTTTTTCCCTAACTTTTTACAGGTGAAGTTAACCCCAGAGTACCTGGAGCTGATGAAGTACCAGGCCATATCAGCTAACAGTAAGATCTACTTTGGCCAGGACATCCCCAACATGTTTGTAGAGGGAACCAACAACCCCCCTAAGTCTGTGCGCTCCCCTAGTCTGCCCAATGCTCAACAAGTGAAGCCAGAGTGAGTCCAAAGCTCTGCCTCTGCACAGGACAGGAGAACCCGATGAGGACTTGTCTTGTCTTGTCTGTGAGATGGAGAGCACTGAACTGAAGTTGGTGGGTGGGATAGCTTTGCAGCTAGTTTGGTTAATAAACGCATTTTAGTCTTAAATCTAAATGGCAAAGAACAAGTGGGAAAATGTAAGGACAAGCAGAAGTGAGAGCTAGGAAAGGCCAGACAAAAGGGAATTTTTTTGTGATTTCCACTCTTTTGCGGGGTGGGGGGTGGACAAGTTTTAGGAATGAGAATGATGCCATAGTTAAAAATGAAAAGCATAATAAATGCTTATGCCTGGGAAGGCGACGGCAAGAAGTCGCCCTAATTTATGTGTGCTTGCAATCGGTGCAGTGTTTAACTTTGCTGTTGGATCTGCATTCATTTTGTTTTTTGTATGTCAGAGGAGTGATTTTTTTTTTTGATGAAAATGATTTTCTGAGAATTAATTTCTGGTTGCGCTGAACTGGAATCTAACAGGTGACACTAATTAATAAAAAAAGTGGTTTGTGTAAGTGTGTAATGTGGGTAGGTCATCTGTGCCATCTTCTCTTACACTAAATCACTAGTTGGCTCTGCTCTCTCAGCATGAGTCAGTGTGAGGACTGTTTGATCACACCTCATATCAAATGCTGCTTGTGGATGAAAACTGATATGTGAAAGACTTTTTTAAACGTTAGCGTTCTATAAACAAGTGTCCTGACTTTGTAAAACTTTGCATAGTTAGATACAATCCTACAGATACTCAAGTCTTTGATGTGGGAGGTTAGTCATCTGGTGTTCCCAGTTTCTATAGTTATATACAGTGGTGTCAGATTGGTTGTAATGTAGTTTATTTTCTGTAACCTTGGTTGGTAGTTTGCTGTTATTAGTTGTGGTTGAGAGTGCAGCCACCTCAGGGAGACTTGAGATGCTGCACTAGAGCTGCTGTGGCATTTACTGTGAGGAAAAAGGCTTTTGTGCTGCCGATAGGAAATCAGATTTCCTTTTCTAAAAGCTTGCATAAATTCATTAACAACTAAAAGTTAATTAATATGGGAGCGTAACAACAAGGCAGTTATGATAGTGCCACAGGAGGAATTCGTGATTTGTACATCTTTTATTTCCTTGATCTGGTTTTGATTATTAGGGCCATGCATGCGGAAATGTGTAGTGGCTTGATTGAGATAAGTAGTGCCTGCGATGTCTGCCGACTCTGTTGTTAAATGGCTTATTCAGATGTAAAATGTAACTTCTCAGGAAATTGACTTTTATTTTAATAAAACAGCTGCTCAATGTTGGACAGAGCTTACACCCTTTAAAGTCATCATTTTTTTTGCAAGTGACAATTTTGCAAGTAAGAACAGCTGATTGAATTTGGCTAGACACGTTGGAACAGTGAAACAAGAACATTTGATTTGAGGATAAGCAAAGCTATGATTTCCTTTTCACTAGAATCAAACTTTGTCTTCTGCAAATATTTAAGGTGACATTCTTAGTGCACTGTCACTATTTTATTGCACGACCTATTTACAGTGGGTGTCTGTGACATTGAATATAATGAGCATGTCGGTCTGTCAAAGTAGAAATAATATAAACAAAAGCTTCTTTCCACGGTCAATGTTTACATTTTTCTGTAATTCAAGAATTGATGGACTGCAGAGTTAGTCAATCTTTGCTAAACAAGCTAATTGTAATGGCAACACACAGCTCCTAATTACAGTATTAACTTACTTCCTCTTAAGTGAGAATTTGTTTAGCCTTTGATCAGTTTTATGTGGCGATATGAATTCCAGTACAACACAACAAGTTTTGCTCTAATAAAAGATGAATGTTAATAGAGCTTGGGTTTAAATAAGATGCAAGTTGGTGCTAGTTTTTATTATGTGTTTAAGCTTTTTGATTTTGCTCAGCTCTACTACATACTACTTCCACTATTAAAAATGCAAGCCTTAATTAATGGGTTACCCAAGTTTAAAGATTCAGTGATTCTCATGAACTAAAAAGCTCCATTTGAACTTAACTGTGAGACTTCATAAGAGCTTGGATGTGCAGACTCATCATCGACTCTAGCTGAGAAAGACAGAACTAGCAGTGGACACTACTAGTGTATGGAAGATGTTGTGATGTTTACTTGACCTATGAATGGCAGTTAAAGGCTGCACTCTGCATTTGCTTGGGTGGTGGGTTTAAATAAAGATGCAAAAGAGGGGTATGAATCACTCATGAAAATGATTTTTTTGTCTATTTTGTACAATCTGTGAAATCTAACATTGTTTCCTTGTTTTAAAAGGTTTATATGCAAAAATGTTTTCAAGTTTTGACAATGTTCTTATGTAAAATAAAACCTATTTTGGTACCTCTCTTCTCCAACTGTGCTGCTTTGTGTGGACATTGTGTAGTACACTTGGATGCCAACAGGAGGAGAGCTAACTCCATGTTAAATTAGAAATGCTCTAGCACTGAGCCAGATCGCTACCAAATGGTGATGTTGAAAAACAAATAAGATCAGTTTAACAAAGCAAAACAGAAAAAAAATAAGATAGTAAGCATGCAATATGTTTAGAGAAATGTAGAGTGGCGTAAGTACTGCATGAGAAAGGCAACTTTGTCAATGTGTAAAAAAGAAAAACAATTGAGACTGTCAAAATGTGTCCACAAATGTAATCAACTGTAAGGTTACTCAAAGACTGAGAAAAATGTTAATATCTCAGTACAGATTTAAAGAAGAAACTTAAAAACTTAAAGATCCCATACTTTGTAGGACACTTAAACTACACATGCACACATGCTGAAGTTACAACTTTGGATTTTGGCCCTGTGGTCAGTGAGTGTGATCACTGCCTGGATGACCAGATGAGGGATAGCTTCCTCTTATGACCTTAGTCCTTACATATCCTGTCCCAGCCAAACCATCAATCTTTGCTTTCTGAAGGTGGATGTTTAGTTAGAAGTCTGACCACAGATTTGATTTTCCTGATGTCAGAATTTGTGAGAAATACCGCCATAAAGCCTGTCTGTGAGTGTGCATGAACTTCACGTGTCCTCATCTTGTCTACTCAACTGAGGTTTTTTTTTGTGGATGTCTGGGCTCATTTTAATGGGTGGTCTGATTTGGTGTCAGGGGTGCACAGCCAGTTTAAAGTCCTTCCCTCTCAGGAAGGTCAGGTTTGCTGCTTCCTGCATGAGCCAGCACTTCTCTTTCCTTCCCTTTGTCCCTGATCATCAAATCCTGCATGATCCTTCTAGCCTTGACTCCCCCATAGATCCATCCCTCAGAGATGCAAGGGCGTGGTCCTTCATTCTGAGTGTAGGCTGCTAAATCTACTCCCCAAACAGCAGAATATGATTCATCAGCTGCAGTCAGCCCCATCATCAGTAGCTGCTCTGTTCTGCAGTTTTCTCTCACATTCCTATCCTCTGTGTGTGTGTGTGTGTGTAATACACAATCTCATACAAAGAATATTAGCTTTGCTATTTCTAATCACTTTCCTTATCCTTCTAAGGTCTTTTACTTATGCTCCTCTACGTTTTTGAGGCGACCCTCAGGATGGATTTTGCAGTCATTCCTCGAGTCAGCTGTAAAATGTAGGCTCAAAACCTAATTATGTGTTGCATATGTGTCAATATGAATATGAAATATGTGAATGCTTCGATCAACCTATTTGTGCTTTGTTCTTCTTTATTCTCCTGTTGTGAATTATTCGTCAGCCATTAAAGGGGCCCTGCATCAATTTTACAGATCACACACACAAGGAGTACTAATACTAAATGGCCCAGTACAGAAAAAACAGAAATAAGTTGTTCTGACTAACACTAGCATGTCTTGACTGACTAGCATTCCTTTGGTTAACTTGCCAACTAGCCACTTAGCTTGGAGTGATGAAAGACAAGTATCAACACTAAAAAATGTAAGATTTGTACCTCAGTGTTTTATTGCTGTAAGCCTGATAATGGTGATTGATTAGGTGGTGTGAAGGTGATTAACTCGACAGCTAGCTGGAGAAGATCAGCTGCTCCTGATGCTGCTCAGCAGGTCTCCTGTCTCTTCTTATTCTACACCAATACAGGGACAGACAAACACTGACTGCCTAATTTGGAGCAACCTGCCCAACCAACCCCATCTCACTGGAATGACGTGATATATCAGAAAAAGGAAGTCATATTTCAATAGAAACAACATCTGTGTCAGCTTTAGTTTACTATATTTGGACATCTGTCAGTTTGGTCGTGCATGTCTTCGGAAACCCTTGAAACCGCGGAAAATGAAGTCATTATTAACTGTGTTCTATCTCTGACCAGTCTTCACACTTAGTCAACAGGAA
Source organism: Gymnocephalus cernua (assembly GCA_023631565.1). Classification (NCBI taxonomy): domain Eukaryota; kingdom Metazoa; phylum Chordata; class Actinopteri; order Perciformes; family Percidae; genus Gymnocephalus; species Gymnocephalus cernua. Next base: position 17,083,135 of record CM042437.1, on the reverse strand, counting down.
CAAGATTTGCATTAAAAAGGAATTATGTAATTTTAGATCGTAAACCAAGTGACAGTCACAGTGTATGAAACTAACGCTGCATATAATTTCGCTTGGTTCATTTCCATGCCTTAGATCTCTACTCTGCTGATTTGCTACACTGCTCATGTTCAAAAAGACAATTTGGAAATTAAAGAGGTTGGTTGATTTATTGAGCACTTGGAGGTCAGAAGTAGGTAAAATAGGCTGTGTAAAGGCACAGAAGGTCAACGACTGCAGATACATAAACACATAAAAATCACACTCTACTCACTCCTCGGAAAGAAGCGACTATCTGTATTAAACAACTCAAATTCATATAAACCATTTACAGTAAAATCTCATTAGATACGATTTAAACACAAGGACATAATATGCAATATCTGCAAAAAAAAAAACGTTTATATTATAGAGAAGACATGATATTAAAAATGATTTCAATGTCAAATTAGATAAATCCTCTTGAAATGTTCAATGTTGTGTTTCATGTTATGAAAGAGCGACACACTGGAATGGCTATATTGTACTTACAGTTCTCTATTGTGAATGGTGTAACTAATGTTAATATATATATATATATATATATATATATATATATATATATATATATATATATATATATACACCTGTATATACTGTATATATTTGCCTTGACTAAAAGTTCTTGATAAAGTAATAGTTTATTTATGTTACAGGGTTATAATGTAGAGCTACTATAAAACAATCTGTGTGTACATGTTTGCATCAGCGTGTATTGCCTTTTGCTTTGTAGGTCTCCAGATGGCGCATCAGATCTTCAATACGCATGTCCTTCAAGTGAACCAGATGCTCTAACCTGTTTACTTTCATCTGCAGGATCTACACACACACACACACACACACACACACACACACACACACACACACACACACACACACACACACACACACACACACACACACACACACACACACACACACACACACACACACACACACACGTACAAACGCACAAACGCAGATGCAAAAGGATGTGATTACACTAGGTAAGGATTATTTCTAAAACTGTGAATTATCTCACTGGTGAAAACTTCTAAGTAATAGCAGGAGAAGTTGCACATCTGTGTCATTATTTTTTCTGAGCATGCAGATGTGGCTAAAGGCGGAGAAGAAAGAAGTTACATCCGCTGAGCAGATACTGACTCACTGACCACTGCTGACACAGCTTATGACCCATATGTATCACGCACACCTAAATGTCTCTCTCACGTGTGCGCACACACACACACACACACACACACACACACACACACACACACACACACACACACACACACACACACACACACACACACACACACACACACACACACACACAGAGCAACAATATCACATGTAGTGGCCAAGTGTTTCCATGAGTCAAGTGGTGTGTGTGTGTGTGTGTGTGTGTGTGTGTGTGTGTGTGTGTGTGTGTGTGTGTGTGTGTGTACCTCCACAGTCTCCTGCAGAGCCATGACAGCTTGCTCTTTTTCCTGCAGGATTTGTCGTAAAGTAGGGTCCATGTCTGAGTAAAACTGTGCTGTCTGCTGTGGTTTACTATACAATGAAAAAAAAACAGAATACACCATCATCATTATTATAAACTCTGCTTTTTTTTTTTTTTTTTTTTTAAATTTTATTTTTGGTATATTTACTTTACACATATATACACAAGAACATACTATAAACTCTGCTTTTGATTCAATTTAAGTCACATTAAAAGCAACATTTTGGTCCTACCCGTTTTTTATTCTGCTCTTTTCATCTTTTTTCATCTCTTCTCCTGCCAGCTGAGCCACAAGTTTCGCTTCGGTCTGGCGAATTTCTGAAGACAAGAAAGCAAATCTATAACATTTCTCCAACTATAATGTGAACACAACATGATGACTAAAAACTCTGCTGTTGTTAGAAACCTAAAGGGATTCATCCCATAAATCTTATGGACACAACTAGTGTAAAATGAGGAGGATAGGAGGCAAATGATCAAATAATAAAAAGGGCGAACCAGGGAAGTTAGATTAGGCTCAGGCTAGTGATAAAGGCCCTCTGGTGATGGTGGGCGCTGATATGAGGACCTGAGCTGCGTGTCTGATAGCGGATGGGGTGTAGATTGAAGAGGAAAGAGCAGAGGGAGGAGGCACTGGCCTGAGGTCAGCTTTGCAGGGTTGTTTTAGGAACAGATGAGGTGTGGGAAACGGAAGAAAGACACGTCAACGATTCACTCCCTAAAGGTCGTGGCATTCCCTTATCAATCCTGTCTGATGCTGTTCAATGTAGGTATGTTTGTGTCTCTGTGTGGTCGCTGCTATGTGTAGGAGAGATTAGCATTACCGTAACTGAGATGACTCAAACGCTGACAATATCAGGACGGGAAACAGAGGGCAAGAAGTAGAGAAGATCTTAGAAATAATATGATTTTAGAGCCTTCATAGCAGTCACTAGTCCTCTCAGATGCAAAAAAAACCACCTCAGTTTATCTTGAATATGCAGATTTTGTGTTTGTCAGCTGACCTGTAAATACAGCAACATTAAAAATAGTCTACAATTACACCCACTTCCATTCCTGTACTAAAAGATGTGAAACGTTGGACTGTGCAGCTTTAGTCAAGGTTTCAAACTGTGTCAGCTAATACACTCCACAAATGGCACTAACATAAGGATACATCATGTACAAGGCGTAAGGCCAAAACACAGTCATCACATTCTTGTTAATTCATCAATTTATGTTTTTGTAATCGGGTTTATTTCACTGACTTAATCGCAGAAACTTCTTGCTGTAACTTCTGCACAAATGTAGGTTGAATATGACAACAGATATGTCTGTCAGAGGCAATTGTGTGGCTTGAGTAAAGAAATAAGAAGGTATGTTAGAGTTTGTGTAAATGCAATAACAGAATAATTACTCTACCTGTATGAGGTTTCTCCTGGTTTCTGGTGTCATAGTATTCCAAATCCTGAGTAAAAAAAAAAGAAGTGTTCAAAGTGTGATTAGTTTCCCATAGCTACAATAAAAGAGGACCACAGTTATTATTTATTCTGTAATTAGCATTCAAACAGACAAAAAGGGACTTACAGTATGTATGTCTCTAAGCACGCACGCACGCACGCACGCACGCACGCACGCACGCACGCACGCACGCACGCACACACACACACACACACACACACACACACACACACACACACACACACACACACACACACACACGCATAAACATACAGTACACACCAGTATATTCTCTGTAGTGTGCTCCAGTTTCTTGTCTATCTTCTCCCTGAGGGCATTCAGTACAGGCTCTATCACTCCTGCAGTGCTCAGTACAATCCTCTTCACTGTCTCTTCAGGCACGTGGAAGTTCAGCTTGGAAAACACCTTCCTGTCCACAGAAGAAGAAAAAATGGAATTTCTAATACAAATAATAACTAATAAAAAGGAAAATCAAAACTAGTTACAATAGGCACAGCGGATTGAAAGTGGCTTAACTGATGATGATGCATGGTGATGATAAACACCATAGGGGTCAATGTGTTTACAGTGAAGACCCATAAATCTGTAGTTGGCTATGTGCCATATCAGTGGCCTGGGAGAGGATGAGTGGGTGTGTGTTGGATTGGTTCTCACGACCAGATGCAGAGGCCCTTGGTATGCTGAACAAAATTTCTGCCTCAGTGTGTTTATAGCTAAATTATTGAAAAGCAAAAAAGCACTGTCATTTGGATTAGGAGATATACACTGGAATTTTAACTTTTTGCTGAGTGTGTGTGTTTGTGTAAGAATGTTCTGGGGAGATGTGGACATATTGAAAAAGTCAGATTGTAAAAATGTAAATCTTTCTAGCTCAGGGGCAGTGGCTGTTTGCCCTTCATGCAATTCCGTCCTAACCCATTTACAATCTAGAAGTCTCCGGCACATGAGTGCAGGCACCTTTATTAGATCTATACATGACCTTTGGATAAACAAATACATGGATATTATTATTATGTCTTGCCTGTTGAGAAGATCCCAGTTACTGAGCTTCTGCTGTGTGGAGTTTGCAGGAATATAGTTGTGCAGGTCAACAAACTTTGGGAAGAAATATTTGACGACCTCTGCAGCCATCACTACAGAGGGTTCATCAGAAAGGTAGAGTCAGTTCAAGTAAATAAATAAACAAACAAACAAACAGACATTTGAGCTGATAAACTACGTAAACAGCCAAACAAGATTATTGTAGCTGGAGACAATAGTTACGTGAGACACATGTATACGAGGTCATATTACTCCTGCTGTTTGTTTAGTCACCACCTCCCTGCTAGCAAGGCCGAAAGCTAGCTAAGTTAACTACGGTTAACGTTACCTCCGTCGCTGAAGTCTCTTGTGATGTTTCGTTTAGGCCGGGACAGAGATATTTTGTCTATCCATGCGTACAAATCCTGCAGTTCTTCTTCGTTCAGTTCTCGGTCCATTATTCTTAAAGTGACATCTGTTTCTGGACAGTTTGTAAAGACTCAAACTGTTTTACTGGGCTAGCTTCTTAGCTTCTCTCGACAACAGTTGTTTAAGGCGTTGCTAGGCGACCGCTAAGGAACTATGACAACAGATTATGGCGTCTGGGATATATAGCTAGCTATGTATGATACAGACCGGATAAAAATGACTGAAACACTGATTATGGCTATTATCTTTTATTGTTAACTTCATTACACAGACAAAAAGCAGATCTCAATAAATAGGAACAGTTCAAATGAATTGTCGATTCAAAGTTTGCAGGACAAATCAAGGCAGAATCCTCACTGTAAGGAAATACCACAATCAGTGGCATTATGAGGGAAGGACTGTGTCTGCTGCATAGAACATAATGCTATATAAAATCCCTTGAACAATTACAATCAACATATATGTATTAAGTCAACATACAAAACAAAACAGCAGCATATAATAATTCAGACTCACAAAGTCAAGCATACATAGTTAGTATAAAAACGTTCAAGAAAAAGTAACAACTTGTGTGGTATGTCCGTAATTAAGACAATCTGTAAAGTGCACACGTTGGTGCCACATTTTAAAATCCCTTAACAACATTATTTCTTAGAAAAGCAGTGCCAAAACCAATGTGAGAGAATAGTAACAATCAGTAAGTAAAACAGTTACAGCATTGATAGTGCAATTGCCTCATAAAGTGTTCACATATCCAAGGATCAAGGCAGAGAGACATTTCCCATAAATTTCAAAAAAACAAACAAAAAAACATCATCATGGCAGCATAGCCATTTGTTGTTTGTAAAGCACAGAAGATGAGTCTGTCAATCACGGCTTCAGATTGTCATCAACATACTGCAGGCTTACATAAGCAAGACACAGATGGCGGTAATCCATAGGGAGACCATAATTGCCAGAAAACCTCTGTCACTTATTTGTTGCCGATCCTTCAGTGGATCTCGTTTCTACTTTAAACAGACATGCGTCTCCTGAGAGGATTTATTGGTCCTTCTTAGGTGGGACAACAACAGTGTCCTCTGTCAGAGGATCTCAGTGTTTACACCATGGGAGATTGATTCCCTCTGTCATCTGGGCCTGCTTTGTGGCATCAGGGCAGCTCTCCCTGCAAGCTAGAAAAACAAATATTGTTAACCAGGGGCGTAGCACAAAATTCTGGGCTCTGTAGAAAGGCATTCTTAATGGGCCCCTCCCCGCATCCACATCTATTCATTCTAGCATATTTTTGGGCCCTCCTCACATGAGGGCCCTTGGTACTCATTCCCCTTTTTCCCCTCAGTTCAATACCCCTGTTGTTAAAATGCCACTGATGAGCTTCTCTCAGGTCATCTCCAAGTGTCTTTCTCCAAACTCTTTTGTTACATTTCTCTTAGTTATTCATTGGTAGTCCAGAGAAGTTTATGTGCTTACTGACTCACTAACACTGAGCCACAGCTTGTTCATTACATTGCTATGTTGGAACAATGTCCAAACCCACAGACGTCTTTATAAGGTGAATGCCTTGAATAACATTAGGAGTGTCTGAATACCAACTGCCAGGATTTGGAGGATTTAGGAAGGTCCGATTGACTCTGTTGCCATCTGAATACATACCAGCTGAGTGTGTGGCAGTGGAGACCGGACTGCAGAGGGCTTTGGCTTCACTGGAGGCATCGGAGGCATTGGCTTCATGATCTTAGAGAGCAGATGTTCACATTTCAAACAAGTGCCAATGAACATTTAAATGTGTGAGTGCAAATGTGAAAATTGTAGGTAAAATGATTTTAATGTAATGTCACTTACCGGTTTTGTTGCAAGTGGTGGCAGAGGTCTGGATGGAGGTAGTGGCTTATTCTGACAAAAGAGAGACAACAATTAAAACAAGTAATACACACTTTAACAAAGCAAACTATTAGTGTCCTTAATATAAGAAAATAAGAAATTTCTGTATACAATTTTACCTCAGAATAGATTGGCTTGCTTGAAACAGGCTGGATGAACGGCATTACAACCTAAAGAAAAACATGTATTTGCTGGTTTAAATACAGAAGACAGCTAAACAATAAAGACTGCAACACTACACATACATAATGCTACATTAAAATAAAGAAAAAACAGTAGAGCACATTACCTGTTGCATCTTTGACGGCTGAGATACAGCTGACAAATTCTTAGGGGGCTGTAAGTGACACAAACAGAGATGAGTGAAGGTGAACGCCATGATCCTTTCTGGTTTTTGAAGCTTCATTGCAAAAATGGCCTCTTTATATATAGAATGGAATTTATTGAATATCATCCCTGTATCTCATTGGTTGTCAGTGTGTGGCTCAGAGACACTTCAGCAGGCACATATTTGCTGTTTTCTGTGGTTTCATATTTGGGTCAGTTACCCAAAACTAATCACCACAATGACATGGCTTCAGATGCAAACTAGTTGCCATAAATAAAACAAATACCATGTCTGATGTGGATACAGTGCATTAGTACACTCTGATGCTGAAGCTGTTAGATCAAAATGGAAGCTCACCAAGGGAGCTGCTCTGCTGGGCTTCAGTGCTTGGGTATGTGGTCTGGCAGAGGACAGAGGTTTACAGGCTTGAGTGGCTGAAGTCTCCACAAATGTAGGCTGGCTGATTTGTGTGGACCCGAGACGAGGGCTACCTCGTGCACCGCTTGACCGAAACAACGGGTTAGTTTGTCCTGAGGTAGATTGGAAGCATCTATAGAAAGAAATACACACAGAAGCTAAAATTCAAGCTGGACAACATAGAAAGTATAGTCTTTGTGGCTGAATGTACATAGTGATCTAACAGAGACTGAAAGAAAAGGGATAACTTTTGTTTCTGTACCTCTTTGCACTTCGCCTTTTTTTGATGCAGCACATCAAACTCCCAATAACCAGGACCGATAGCAGAAATGAGCTGATCACCAGTGACGCAATAATCACCACCAGACTTGCCTCTGCACACACAAACACACATTGATTGTGACAATATTTTTTTTTTGCTCAAGGATAAGCATGTAACAGAGTATGTCACCGGCTCAGGAAACTAAATACACTGTCACATCATTGTCATAGTCAAATCATGGTGGATAAACAGAGCAGAAGAAGAACAGACACAAACAGTCAACCAACCATATAAAGGCTTGTACAATACCTTTAGGGAGTTCTGACTGCTCCACATCGCAGAAAGGTGGGGCCCACCCAGGGTCGCAGTGACACTGTCTCTCATGGTTACAAACCTGCCAGAGATCACACTCACAGTCAGTTATGTTACCATGGCTATACAGAACTCTACCGTGTTGTGAGGTTAACAGATTCCTCACCCCGTGGTTGTTGCATTTGGCAGAGCAGTCATTTGTTCCGTACACTTTTATGTCTTGACACCGTTGATTGTAGCATACCTGAAAGACATTGACAAAGTTCACAGAACTGGAGTCCACATAGGTTTTGTTGATAGTAACAGCTAACAGCAACATGGGCCGTTTTCTTACCATGTTGTTGCCACACTTGGTACCAACAGGCACAATGCCCAGATCTGCAGGGTAGTTATCCTGAGGGTTCATAGTTGCCTCATTGCATATGTCTCCATTTCCTACTTTGTAAAAGGACTTCCTGGATGTCACTGGAAACTCCCATCCTCCGGAGCAGAAAAGTGTCCCACAAAATTGATCTCTGTAACCAAAAACCACAAAACAATGATACTGTACCACAAATCAACAATACCACACTGTAATATATACATGATTATAGTGCTGTTTGGGCTTTTGAATACATACCGGCTTGAACATCTCTGGCTAAATGGTATCTTTCTGCAGTTTCCATGCTGGTGGAAACAAACATCTGGAGCTACATCAGCATCTAAACAGAAACATGACAAACAAGACAGTTGCGGACGTAAGAATCTCAATGTATCAGAATATAACAACAACAAAACAAACTGTAATTCACTGGTGTTTTACCTGGTCCCCAAAGTCTCTTGCAGTGTTCCTGCCGTGAAGGACACTGTCCATTGTAGCAGTATCCTTTTCCACGGTTGCAGGACAGGCCATTCTGGGTGTAGGCGTCAGTTGGACAGGAGGCAGAGAAGCCGGTGCAGTATTCTGCCAGGTCACAGCCTCCTGTCTTTGGTCGGCAGACGCTGCCTGTCGGTTTCAGCTACAGAGCAAAAAGAAACAGATGGTGATGTACCGACTACTGAAATAAGCACACTCACACATAACCAGCCAGACGGCAGAGTCAGACAGTGTCTAGATATTTGGTAACACAATAAGTATCAGTGTGACTTCCCTCATCCACAGTAGAGAGGACATAGTGAGTATTACTTACTTGGCAGTTGTGGCAGCACTCTCCCTCTGCACACTGGGCTCCTGCATTAAGTGTGCAGGTAGTGGCATTGCAGCAGGGATTCTTGCACTCCTATGAGACAGACAGAAAGGTGCGGAATATAACGATCCAGTCTCCTAGTTTGATATTGTTTGTATCCACCTTCTGTGTTGGGCATGAACAAACCTCTGCAGTGCCACAGTCACACTCCTCTCCAGGCTCCAGGAAGGCATTTCCACACACTGGCCCTCCATAGATGCGATCAGTAGAGGGAGTATCCAGCAGACAGGCAGGGTTGACCTCCTCCAAGAATCTGCTGAGTTGCTGCTGACTGCAGCTGCTGAACAGCTCTGGATACACAAAGCTAGGAGAAAAATTAGCAAGAACAAGTAAAAAAGGTAAGGTAAATATTAGCTTTACTCTGGGTTTAAGAACAATAGATTTGGGGGAGTTTATGTGGAAGTGAAAATGAGTTTACCCAACACTCTCAGCCATGATGCAGCCTTTTTTCGATGTTAAGGAGCCACAGACACAGTTTTCAGAATCATGGGACAAGCCAAGGTTGTGACCCATCTCATGTGCAATAGTTGAGGCCACTCCTATTGAGTTAATGTTATGGTCCTGTGTGTACAGTAAACAAAAGTCGAGTCAAGTAAAACTGAAAAAGTAACATCACACAACTCTCAATAATTTCCTTTTAATTTCTATATTTTTACACAGATGTTACAAAAAAGTATATGTACCTCATTGACCGCTCCAGAGTTAGAGGTGCACATTGCATTGGTGTTGGCTAAGCCGACAGTGGAACCATCAAAATCCACACCTCTAAGTGAAGAAGAGGAAAAATGTTTAGACACTAGCTCTAACAGCTAACCACATCATCGTGGCATTGTCCTTTTAACAGCTGCATCTTACGTGATGAACTGTGCATTGTCGTGTTTGGTCCTCGGCAGCAGGTTCTGCTGGCGCCACTCCAGGAAGCGACCGAGGGTGAGCTCAGGGTTAGTGCTGACCTCAATCTGATCTCTGTATGACCAGATATCCAGACCGACCAGCATCACACGAACACCCACGGGGCGATACAGCTGAAACAGAGCAGCATGTTAGCACAAACTGGAACGTGGAAATGAACCTAAAACTGAATTGAACTGCCAAGTAAATAGCTAAAATCTGTATTTTTATATGCGAAAGGATCAAACACGTAATTCTAAAAATCACACAACCAAAGGCCTCATCTATAATGCTGGAAACCACTGTTGGGTCTAGTGCTGTCTGATGATGCATTCATGTTGGCCCTTTTCCTTCAGAGTATGCAAAGAGGATTGTGTGAATGTGTGAATATCAACTTAGGTGTGAAGATTCACAGTTAAAGTTACATTTTCACAGTAAAAGAACTGTTCATTCCTTTTATTGGTCAGATTCAACTCAGGAAAGAACAGATAGTATCAGGACAGATTTCTTGTATTTAATCCATAGTGAAAATAAAGTCTGATCAAGTGCTGGACATGTGCCTTTGCTGCTTTGTGAAAAACATGTTTTATACTATATTCTGCCGCCAATGAAAATAAACTAAATTACTGGAAAAACTAGATGGACTACTTTATTAGTCCAGAAGGAAAATTGCATAAAATTAAGCTTTTACACTCATTTGAACTCTAGAATTCCCTTATTTAACAAGATCAGGCCTTTACAAGGTTGAATCATTTCAACTGATAGACTACAGAGAAACAAACATACCTTGTCCACGTGGTTTGCTATTTCAAGAGCTCTGGCCTCTATTGTCTTCTTGCTGCCAAATTTCTTATACTAAAAATAAATTATTGTTTGAATTAGTAATACAACCAACAAGATCTCAGGTATATAAATAATCTACTTCTTAAGGGAATTGTGTATCATCCACAAGATCAATGTCATTAATAGGGCTACATCTGCAATGAAAAACTCCGTGAAAAGGAAAATGAGGAGTCAAACCTCCTTGTTGTCGACCACCACAACCAGCTCCACTGTCTTGGGCTTTCCTGTACGGTCTTTGGTCTGGGCTCTGCTTTTCTGAATAACACAAAAGGTATATTAGGTGGGTGTGCATGCATATGTGTCTGATATGGTTAGACACAAGTTTGAATGAATAAGATAAAATACAAACTGTAAAATAATTACAATTATTTTTATGCAAAAGTATGATTTTGTCTATTGAAATATGCAAAATGACATATTATTGAAGCTAATAGTCACATCCTGTAATCATTTTCAAATATATTAAGATCTATTATGTCTCTACTCCTTGTTTTCTTGTTGTCTTGTGTATTTCTTTTACCATGCTCCCCTTTATTCATTCACCTTGGTTTTGTCTTAATTTGTTACATTCAACTGAAGTGCAACTTGTAATTTTTAAAATTATTTAAACTCTTTTTTTGGGTCTCATATTGTTAGAGTTTTAAATATCAAGAAGAAAGTGTTTTTTATCATAAATTTGATGCAGATACAGAACTATGATACAAGAACTGTGTATCGTTAGTAGTATTTTACTGCATATCCCTTCTTGTTTTTTTTTTGGATACAGTTGTCAAATGCAAGAATGCAGCACTAAATACTGGGTATATATTGGATCAGCTTCAGGCTTCCAAGCCTGGTGTACGTATTTCTGTATGTGTCCACACCGTGTGTCTTTACCAGGCTGCCGAGCTGGAACAGTCCAGACGGACGAGATCCGTGATCATAGTATGTGGTTGTGTTTCCATGGGAACAGGAGCTCCTCTTCCTCCTCAGGTGTTTGTAGTTGTAAACAGCATGAAGAACCTTGTCACTGTTAACTGCGGAGATCTGTCTATCGTTCTGCTGCCCCGCCTCGGTGTCAGCCAGAGGTTCAATGAGGTACATTTGGTCCTGGAGACGCACAAACCCCCTGTAGTGCAAAACAGGAACTTCAGAGTGGACACAGAAAAAAACGGTTTCTTTTCTCAAAGAGATCTCAGTTTACCTTGTTTATCCTGCTTTCAAGTTTCCACAGATATTATGACTAACAGACATGTATTTTATAGCAGACAGAAGGCAGCATTGCATGGCCTTTGTTGGTTGGGTTATAGGTTTTCAGACATCGAGCTACATGCAGTCTTAATGGTCGTTGTGATGGAGGAAATGGATGCTGAGGGACTGATCCTCCCTTTGGATTGGTCACAAAGGGAGACTTACAGTCTCAACTTACCACAGGCTTAATTAAATTTGGCACTCTACTTTGAGAAACAATAACCTTTTGTAATTAGAGATATGAAAAAAACTTGCCATCCAGAATTACTCACTTTATTCCTGAGCACAGTCCCACGCTGGCAGAGGAGTCATCCACCCCCACAATGTGCCCATGGTAGTAGCAGTGGGCCTGAAGAGACATCTATTATTTGTCACAGACTCAATGGAGAGATTTCAACTCACTCTTTATGTTTTTTTGTTTTTTTTTTAAGCGAAGTGTAAAAATGTGATCTAATTTGAAGAAGATAATAGCGTATGTGTCATGGTCAGACAAAATGACAATCTTAACCTTATATGTCAATTCCTCTTCCACATTACACAATAATTGCAGTGTCCTCTCTCATAAATAGGAACTTTGTAACTGAGAAACTATCATGGCATCTGATATTTTGAAATAAGAAATTATTACTGGCAAGTATTGCATAAAATGCCCAAAAAACAAAGTTTGTAGATAAAAATGATGAAGATGACTGGGATCCGTAGAATTAATTAGATATGTATGTAATTACTTTTGAGTGTTTTGTTATTTGTGTTGTACAGCCTTTAAAATCGTATCATATGTATTTGGTCAATACTGTAAATATAAATGTAAGAAGATCTGCATTATACAAACCATCTTTCTTATATTATCTTAACTTAAGAGTTCAGAGCTGTGACTTTAAATTTTGGACTGACCACAAAGTAATCACACTTGTGTTTTACTAAACTGCAAAAAAAGACCAAATGTAGGAAAACAAATGAAACAAAACCACTTAAACTTGGAGGGGAGGTGACACAGGATATCCTGTACTTAACTTATTCATGCCTGTACAGGAAAATAAATCTTGGGTTGTATTACACTCCTCTGGTGGTTCCAGACCTCTGAATCACCCACCACATCTCCATTTATTCAGTGATTTGAAATTAAAAAATAATGAAGCATTCATTTGAGGCTTACAATCTAATTTTTCACAACAAAGGCATCTGTTTCTGATATAAATACAGGGATTATATTAATGTCTGTGAAATAGTAGTGAAATAATGCAAAGACATACCCTAAGATCCGGAGTATTTGTGACTTGGATGCCCTGATCAGAATAGTGTGTCACGGAGAAGTTTTTTCCAACAAGGTCTCTGAAAAGAACATTTAAAAAAAAAATTTAATTTTCAAAAAAAACATCACGAACAAGAGTAGGCTATAGTGTGGACCCTGCACAATCAGAAAAAATACACTACAAACACTGTTGCAAACATTTTAAGTTTTCTCACTTGTTCTTTTCCAGGTGCAGTGTGTAGTTTTGCCCTGTAATCGTCAAAGAGTACTGGAGTACATCAGGGTATGTCTACACACACACACACACACACACACACACACGCACGCACGCACGCACGCACGCACGCACGCACGCACGCACGCACACACACACACACACACACACACACACACACACACAGCAAAGGACTATTTAATGCATTCTTCAAAAAGTTAAAAGTGATTTTCAAATAAACTCATCAAATGGTTCAGTAGAGTGTCTGTTACCTGATGTGTGGCGGCATCATTAATGCGAGATGAATTCTTCAGCCTCCGAGGTATCACTGTTTGGTACTTCATCACATGAGGAAGAGTCATCTCATTGCCCGCAATTATTCCTGCGCAAGTATCAGGGATATTTTACAAAAAAGAAAGAAAGAAAGAAAGAAAGAAAGAAAGAAAGAAAGAAAGAAAGAAAGAAAGAAAGAAAGAAAGAAAGAAAGAAAGAAAGAAAGAAAATTCGTAGCCTACCCCACGAGGAGAAGAAAATCCATATAAAATACCCAGAATATGGCATGTTGACCATGTTGCTTTACCGGACGGACTCTGTCATTGTGTGCTTGGCAGTCTTAAGGGAAATAGACTCCTCAGCTCTCCGCCCCTCTCTGCTGTGTAATATACTGAAAATGACCATTTCAGATTGACAAACAACATGAGTCACAACCCGAGCTCTAAAAAGGTTCACTGTTGTTCTTTACATTTTGAATTGTGTAAGGTGCTGTGAGTAAAAAATTAAGTGATGGACATATGATTGTACGGGGATTAAAAACGCAGTGATAAAACAGAAAACTCGCTTAGAAATTTGAAAGTCGGCTCTCTCTTTTATGGTCGGCTCTGTTCTCAATTTTCCCTCAAACGATTTCATTTAATTTCATTCGTTTTTCAGATTTTAGGCTACTCGGCAGATTATGGGAAACTATTATTTATTAAAAAATGTCCAGTAGCCTAATACCCAAGTGACCCAATACCTACCCAATAGCAAATGACAACAGACCCAGTAGAAGAATCTAGTGGCCTTTATCACCATCTACTGGTAAAATGGCGGAGCAGTCAGATTCGCTCAGACAGGTGTTTTCATGTTGTGAAAACAAAAATACCTGCATAATTCGATTCCTTTACATACATAAAACATATTACCGAGTGACTATATGCCAGCTATTATCATGCAGCACCGTAAATACATATTTTAGAGTGAGTTGTGCTAACGAATTCATGCGCCACTTTTACTTTTATTTTTATTTTAGGTTATTCGTTTCTTTATTAGGAATACAGAAATACAAACAAGTTACATTTACAAATTAACTTCAAATATAGGCCTAGAGCTTTTGCCTCGGGTCGAGCATAGATAAACAAAACCTATAGGAGCTTATACATATTCAAAATAAATAAAAACGAATAGAACATAGAAATAAAACGGGCTATAGGCCTATCTCAAAATACCTTAAGTGTCTCAAGTGAAGTCAAGTTTATATTGTTCGTCTGTGGTGCATCAAACACATTAAATAAAGTTACCAAATGAATTAGCTAGCATCCTGAAGTGGATATACCTTTTCCAAATATTCTATATTAGGCCTACTTGTAGGCTTATACAGTCTCAGACTATGTTGAGTAGCCTAATATGTTTGGCCCATAGACATAATAAAGAGTTTTATGTCTATGGTTTGGCCAGTTGGTGGCGGCAACGCATCATTTCGTTTTTGACAACTGTCAGTACACATGCGCATGCGAAGAACGGATCGTGCAGGCGGAACGGATTGTCACTGCACGATGTGAGTCTCGTCTCAACCTATATACTGTCTATGGTCTCAACACGATCTGAGTCGCGTCGAGTTGCGCATGCTCAGATTTAAACAATTTACGGCATAACGACAATAACGGAAGATGGGAACAGCAATAATAGAAGATATGGAAGATGGAAATGGCAGTCATTTATTATTTAGCGTAACGCATCACATGTTCACGACATGATCCCTCACGTCAGTTAATAACAAATAAAAAAAAGTCAGTAAAAATGGAGCTACATGACCAAGTTGGTGCTGGCTACAAGTTGGCAATCAAACACAACAACGGCTGTTACTTGAATGGTGTTATGAGCTAACGTTAGCAATCAAACAATCATAGATAGCATATGATAACTAAAACGTTTTTTAAATGATTTCCACCTTCTATATCTTCTATTATTGCTGTTCCCATCTTCCGTTATTGTCGTTATGCCGTAAATTGTTTAAATCTGAGCATGCGCAACTCGACGCGACTCAGATCGTGTTGAGACTCAGATCGTGCAGTGAGGCAGTGACACGGATCGTGTACTGACCTGACAACAACAAGTTCTCTTAATACATCCATGGACAACAACCATAGACAAAACGCATTATGACGTCGTCATTCCGCGACAACTACTACAACAACCCAAACAGAAAACTCTTGGCATGTTCGCGGCTAACGTTACAGTCGAGAATGGGTACGCCAGGTATCCAGCTAGTTATGCAGGGTTAAGGTTAGGTTCCTTATAAGGTAAGTTACATATTTATGTCTACTGAATTCTACGCAGCTATACTATACTATGGACTCATATTATTCACCACAACGTCGCGTTGTAGCAGGGTTCAAATGTGTGTTGATGCCTGCGCATCGTGTTCTGCTAGTGTTCTTCTAGCACGTTACCTTTAACAACCGATGACAACGATGGAAACGATGCTACAGCAGCCAGAATTGGTCCGACTTCTGACAGAGGGACATTTGTTATTAAAAAACTGCGATGAAGACTGTTTGACAGGAAACGCACAGGAGCCGAGGCAGAGTGTGGATGAGGAGGGGAACCCGTTCAACTTCACCCCGCAGCTCATCCACCTGCACAAGGACCACGAGTTCTTTGAGGTAACGTTACTACATTTCTTATACTAAAATGTTTACACATTCTGCTGAAGCCCTTGGATAACGGTCACATTTAGCTAACTAGCTAAGTACCCACCATCAAATACTGCATGTGATTGTTGTTAACAGGATGGGGACATTCACAGACACATGTATCTGCAAGACCTCTACATCTCAGAGGCTGACGACAAGCCACCACTCAGGTATTGAAACCAAGTTATATCAATTCGTGATCGAAGTTTTAGCTTTTGTAATAACGTTAGCTTGTGTGTGGCTGTGGAAAAGAATTGGGCTGCATTCAGTTAACACATTTAGCTACATTGTTTAGCCCATTTAATTGCAGGGACAATAATGTCCTTCACTGAAAAGCAGTTTCTGAACTCATTAAAATATATGTTTTAACTTAAATCATCTTACCCAATTTACCGTCACACTGTTACTATTGAGGTAGTGAGTTAAAGAAATGTTGACGTTGACCAATATATCACACCTGAATCATTTTTGATATGACTTATTTGTGTCAGGCGTTTGGTACTATTTTACAGACTAAACTGATTAGTTAAGACAAAAGGACTGCGTGCAAGTTTTTCTAGAATAGCACAATAGCACTTAGATAGTCTATTAGTCTTGGCCAGTTATCTCCAGAAATAGGGCAAATAAACCACCAAAACCCCTAACACCAAACAACAAAGTGGCCCCAGAGGTCCTTAGTTAGCAAACAGCTGTGGATTCTTCCCTTTTTAACTTTAGCCCATTGTAATGATGTTGGTCAGGTCACCTTCCTCCTCTTGTCTTTTCTCAGCGTGTCAGAGTTTGCCTGTCACATTTCTGGCTGCAGTGCAGTCTTCAGCGCTTTGGAGGAGTATGAGCACCACTACAACTCCCTTCACAGACATGTGTGCTGCTCTTGCCGTCGCTCTCTGCCAAGTGCCCGGCTCCTAGACATTCACATTCAGGAGTGGCATGACTCTCTTTTCACTATCCTTGCCCAGAGGCAAGATTTGGTGAGCTAAAGTCTAAGGTTGTATAATTTCCCGCGATTCTTTATTGTCTTGATCTTAAGCTAAATAAAGTGAAATATTCTAAACATTCATTGAAGATTAATACTGAGTATTTTTTTCTTCTTTTTTTTCTGATGCTTCACATTTTTCAGTACCAGTGTTTGGTGGAGGGCTGTGGGCAGAAGTTCAGGACTAGTAAACACAGGAAAGACCACCTCATAAGAATTCACAAGTATCCTCCAGACTTCAGATTTGACAAAACCAAAAAGGACAGAGGGTAAGACTGCATATTTTGGCCGTTAGATGGCAGCGAAACCTCAGTAGGTGTATTTCTCTGCTTTGGGTGAACTTTCTTTCAAAAGCAGTGTGAATTGCTTAAAATGCATATTTTGTATCATTTTTCAGTCCCAACAAAAATGGCTTAATGAGTGTTCAATAATTATATTTTTATTAAATACCCTTGTATGTGTATTTCTAATATGTCGTCGTTAACAGAACCCGACAGATGAAGAGACAGCAGCAGAAAGACACAGCCATGGAGTTGGTGGACGATGTATGTGAGTCTGAGGGTGTGAGTGAGGTTATGTGTGATGTGCTGTCCAACCAACTCGAGCAAGGAGAATCCATGGAGACGCATGTGTCCGAGGAAGAAGCTGCTCGCATGGCAAAGTCAGCCTCTACTGAGGAGCACGCAGATCTTTCTGAGGCAGCTCACAGTACGGGGAGTACAAGCGCGGAGCCGCTAAAGCCACGATACTCCTACAGGTTAGTCCTTAAACAAAAGTACTGGATATTCTCAGGCAGTTTTAGCCCTGTACTTTGAAAGACTAAGTCAGCCATTTTCAAGATGTTTCAAGGTTAACTCGGGATATTAAAGATTCTAGTTTTCTTAAGGTAAAACTTGTACAATTATGTAGTTAAGCAAATTGTAGGAATTTTTTTCTTTTTCTTTCTAGCATTTAAATGCAATATTATATAATTAAAATGAATGTGAGTTGATATCTTCATATTATTCGCTACAGTTTTTTCTTACTTAAACAAACAATCTGACATACAAAACAACAGCCGTGTTCTTGTCCCTCAGGGTCCCCACAACCGTGTGCTTCGGTCACGGCTCTGTCCGAGGCTTCAGAGGGCGGCGGGGAAGGAGGAAATGAAATACCAGAACTCTGTCTGTCCTTTTAAGATAAAAAAAAAATGTATACGCTTGTCTAATGAATATATTTACTGTCATATGTATCCTTTTCTTCAAATAAAATGTTTTTTTTTACAAAAGGTGTGTGTGTGTGTGTGTGTGTGTGTGTGTGTGTGTGTGTGTGTGTGTGTGTGTGTGTGTGTGTGTGTGTGTGTGTGTGTGTGTGTGTGTGTGTGTGTGTGTGTGTGTACATTCGTTCAGGTGATCAGCAGTGCAGCTCATGGCAATGTTTAAATGACAAGTGATATGGAAGATTTTGGAAGAGAAAAATAAGACGGATGTCACAATTTACATAATAGATTTTAATAATTGTACAAAACATCTTTTTACCCATCAGATATAAAATACACTGTTCATTAATGACTGATGTATCAGTCATGTTTAGCATTTTGAGTGTTTTCAAAAATAGCTGACTTATTTACATTTAGTAATGCAACTGGACTATTAAGAGCTCTTTGGACATCTGTACAAAAATGTCCTTTTGAGGTAATTTAAAAAAATAATACAATTTTTATATTTATATAGCTGATTTCTATTTTTTAAACTGGGAAAATTATTAAGAAGTTAGAAACAGAAATTGTGTGGTTTAGATATTAAATAGTAAATTCACCTTAAAAGGTCTCATGGTTTATATTAACATGAAAAAGGTCACGGTATTGCCAAAGGGTAAACCCATTTTTAAAAATAAAACAACTTTTATGGACATTTGATTTAATTACAAAGGTGATTAAAAGGCACTAGTCTCTTTTTGTTATTGATTATGAGCTATTGCAGATGGCCAACTAATAATTATGGATATACTTTTGGACTAAGTGTGTGTTTTTTGTTGTTGAATTTCCTCTAGCTTTAGGTTTAGGTTTAGGTAGGCCTACAATACAAACTTTTTCCTTTCACCTTATTATATACTTTATATATATATATATATATATATATATATATATATATATATATATATACATACAAAGTTACCAAACAAGTGTGAAACTATATATAAATAAATGTGTAATAAATGTTAAATATAAAAATGTTCCTTATGTTCCCCCTAAATTTGAAACTCCCTCTGAGGTGAGAAATATGTAAAGGCCTTTGGAATGGAAATAAAACATTCATGGAAATCAGCCGTCACTTGTTGCGTTAAACCCAAAGCTATAGGCCTTTAAATAATCACGGTATCTCTTGTTACATTAAATTCACTTTGACTAAAATATGTATGGACCTCTATTGGAATGGACAATCTCACAATAGGCTAGCAATTAGTCAGGAAAATTAGCTCTGCAAAAAAATAAAAATAATAAAAAAAAGGATTTTACTGAATATACTGCAAAAATTACCATGTTAACAAATCATTTAATGTAAAGTAAATCTTAAATTCTGATTCATAGAAAAAAAAGTCGAGTGAAATATTTCACTTGGTTTTGTGTTCCTTAAATAAAACGGTTATATTAAAAGAGATTGTTCTACTAGCATAACTATTGTGTGAAAAAATAGGTTTCATTATATCGAAAAATAGTTCACATAAGAATTAATATAAGATTTCAGACATGTTGACTCAAGATGGACATTTTTTTCAGTGTTGGTTATTTGCTGTATAGGCTAAGGCATTTTTAAAAGGCAGCTTTCCCAGCGATGCAGTTCAAAGGTGTTGAGGGTTAAGACAAGTAGTACATCCCATATGGTCCACTGAATAGTCCTGGGACTGTGAAGGCAGGCCTCGGTCCGTTCAGGGACCCGTATAGGGACGGTGAACCCATGGGTGCGCTCAGGGGGAAGGGAAAGGCGAAGGCCGGCAGCAGCGGCTTCGCGGCCAGCTTGAACTTCTCCAGCTCGGCCTCCTGCAGTCTTTTGGCCTTGGCCCTGCGGTTCTGAAACCAGATCTTGACCTGGGTCTCTGTGAGGCTGAGAGAGTTGGAGAACTCCGCTCTCTCTGCGATGGAGAGGTACTGTTTCTGACGGAACTTCCTCTCCAGAGAAAGCAGCTGAGAGGTTGTAAAGGGAGTTCTGGGTTTTCTGTTATTCTTGTGTTTCCGTAGATTACACGAGGTCGGGCTGGGATGTCCTGGAAGTATATATAGAGAGAGTCACATTACTGGAATAGAAAATGTTTCATCGATATTACTTTACTATATTGCCACTTTGCATTATACATCATGCATGATACACGTAAGACCAAATCAGGGATATGTCTATCCGAATATTTACGCAGTGAGCTGTTAGCCTATTTAAGGCAACGCAATCACATCTCAAAGTTTAAAAATCCATCCCCATCATCTCTAGATTTAAAGGCTGAGATAATTAAGGAACGATGGCTTTTTACATCGAGTTTCCTCATCAGTGTAGGTTACTACTGTAAAATACCTAGGGTATGAACTTTTTTTGTATTTACTGTGGTATTTCGTGCAAGGTTGTTCAATTAGCGCAAACGTATGTCCGGATGTATAATTTGGAGACAGTTTTAGACTGTTGGAAAGTTTAAAAGTTTAAAAAAAATGTTTCACAGAATTAAGAAAGAAAGAGTATCCCACACTCACTTGGAGGGGATGCGTAAGGAGCCTGAAACCAGGGGCTTGTCTCCTTGTCGTTGAGGTCCACAGCCTCCGGATTGGACCGGTAAAGCCCCCTCGGTGACGCACACTCGGTCTCCTCTGCCCGGGCGCAGCCTGCAGGCTCGGGGGAGTGGAGGCGTCTGTCCGGCGTCCTGTCTGATATGAGTGATTCCACACTGAAAGGCAGATCTAAACTTTTGGTTTTACACCTTCTGGTAGATGACAGGTCCAGCTCGTCAGTTCCAATGCCACCAGCGGTTCGGTCCACTGGTGAGGTCTGCGTCGGAGCAGCCAAGGGCGGTGATCCCTGCGCAGGATTCATTACGCACGACTGAGGTGCCATACAACCAATTTTCCTGCCGCTCTCTCCGTTTCTGATTTTCTTTTTTCGTTTTCACTTGAAGAAATCTGTTATTGCCCAGGGTCTTCCAATGTTGTGTTTACGCACGGACTTGCCTCTCCTTCAGTGAAGTGCCATTAGTTGCTCTCCCATCCTTCCGCCTGCCTATCAGTCTGTCGATGTTCCCATGTGACTAGGCTGAGACAGTTTCTGATAGGTCAGGCTTGTAATGACAGTGTTGTGGTCCATTTCATGCGCCTGTGGTGCCTTGACAGATGTAAACCTCCGATCAGCGAGTGGTGCGGAATTTGGAATCCCCAAAGTAAAAACGTCCTCCTCCACCCTCCACCCCTCCACCCTTGTCCCTCTCTCCCTTCACACAGACTTTTTTGTTGTTGGACCTTTCCAGCTGTGGACTTCTACATCAGCACCATCTTCCTCCCCCAGTCACTGGTATCATAGGTTTAATTTGTGCATAATACATTGCAACATAATATCAGTGACTGCATGGATATATCTAAATTTCAGTGCACAGGTCCAGGTCTGACAATTGCCTGAAATATTTAGGCTAATATATTGTTTAATATTGATAATAAATTATATATATATTTTTTTAAATGTGGAATTGGTTGACAGTGTAATACATTGTATGTATAATGTAAAATAATGTATGTTAAATATTCTTTAATAAAATTATTTGTTAAAGAAAACAGCCTTGTGAGTAAGTTTGCATAGTCATATTGGTGCACAATCCACATAGAAAAGGTCTATTTTCTCTCCAGGTCAAACATTCATACACCAGCCGCCATATCAGAAATCTCTGAAATGTTCCCCTATAAAATTGGTATTGGTCTCAAAAATTCCCATATAGGTTGGGCTCTATTTTCAACTCATTGTTTTGGTTTTACGGCCCCAGCTTTAATTTTCTGATTCACTCTCACCACTCTCATCAAGCTTTGTTTTTAGCAGCAACAGGCAGCTTCTCTAAAGAACAACTTTACACTACATGCCCAGCACCCAAAGTTAGCGACTTACTGGTGAACATAGTGGAGCATTAACTGTAGCAGCTAAAGAGCCAGATTCCATCAGAAATTAAAAACAGAGCTCAAGTAGAGTAAATATTGGACTTACATTCATCAGGCAGACACAAACATGACTCCAAATGAATGCTGATGTTTCGTGTCTTATGAAAGTGTAAATTGGTTGCTAAACTGTTTGCTAACACATTCGCCAACTTTATAAGGAGATAATATGTTGATAAATGTTGTGGTGTTCCGCTGCCTCCAAGTGCCCAAAAAAAATCAATGAAAGAAAGTTTAACAAAAGATGGACCCAAAAACTCAGTTTACAAAAGTTTATACAAGGTATACATTTTTTCATTATGTTGCCAAAACATTAGTGCTGTTTCTTGTTGTAGGACCTTGTCTGAAAAGTTGTGCTTGAAAATAAGTTACAGTAGTTTATCACTGTGTTTCATTAAACTATTAAGGCAATCCAGGCTGTGATTCACAGTACTTTTTTATACTCTTAGGAGTTATTATCACTATAAATGTCTATCTTGTGGCCTGCAACACAGTTATCTATGGCTGTGTACTGCCCATATTTCAATCTATTGTGTTCATTGTCTGTAATCCCTTTGAGACACAGTAAAACCCTAACTAATGTCACAGAGGCCCATTGAAGAGGCCCATCCAAATTGGCCTTGTTTTGCAGTTCTTCAAATCAAGTCAAATCATTTTCGGGGAAACCCAATATGTGAGGGTTTTTTCTCTCTTATGGGAACTGTTGTTGGGCCTGCAGCAGCACACTGGCTGTCTGTCTGTAGGACAATTGGTTAAATGGAGTTAACTGTTTCTCTCCCCGAGGTACATTTCTGCTTTGATCCTGCTGCGCCTGGCGCCTGTCTGCTCTCTCTCCCGCTCTCCCTCTCTGTGTGACAGTGATAGATCGCTGGGTAACCATACAAGCTTTCAATGACTGTAATTTAGTGCCCGACAACATTACATTCTCCTCTACTTACTGTGAATATTACCCTTTCTCAGTCTCCTCCTGTTTGAAAAGGGATGTAGGGCTTTCTGTAATGTTGTTTCTCTTCCATTTCTTTGTAATGAATGAGTCAATTATATTTCCTACTCTCTCTCTGAGTAGCACACACATGCCAGAAGAGTCAACAATGAATATTTTTGCTTGAGAAATAAAAATCTATATATAGTGCAGTAGCTGCACTACAGTTTTTTTTGTATTACAAAGTATCTCTGTCTTTTAATCTATGTATTGCTTTTCAATACATATCAACAACACAATTAATTTAGTTCAAAATGTTATGCCAGTTCATCCTGTAAATGTTATACTTGACTGGATAGGTGAAAACTTTGACCTGTTGGTGGCGCTATCTGAAAGGTCACCAAAGTTATGAGGATTCAACATTGAGCACCATTGATATCTTTACCAAATTGCATGGCAATTGATCTAATAGTAGGCGAGACATTTCACTAAAACCCAAAATGTCAACCTGGTGGTGGAGCTAGAAGAAAAGGTCAGTGGGTCATTTAAGTCTTTAGGATTCATCCTCTGTGCAGCATGACTGTGTACAAAGTTGAATGGCAATCAATCCAACAGATGTTGAGATATTCAACAGATGTTGAGACATTTAAAATGTGGTGGAGCAACAGACAAAAAGAGTGACATTGCAGTCATGCCATGCCTCAACAACAGTGAGCAGTGATACAGCAACAGTGCCCTTACAATATAGACAATCAATCAATCAATCAATCAATCAATCAATCAATCAATCAATCAATCAATCAATCAATCAATCAATCAATCAATCAATCAATCAATCAATCAATCAATCAACAAACCCAAACTTACACACACACCTCTTTGAACCCTGCTGCCTTGCCAAAGTCGAGGACTGTTTAAGATGAATGCCGTTTCTAAAAGAGTTTCCTTTTGAACCAAACATGTTGAAGCAGGCTTTATAAATTTATTTTTTTCTTTCATAAGAGTTGGCAGGGCCTAAGTAAACTTTGGGGAGTCATGTGGGATAAACATTTATGAAACACACAGCGGGGAACGTTGGGGTAAAAGTGTATCGTCTTTAAAAGAGACGAGAGGCCTGCCCGGTGAAGCATAACAGAATATTATCCTGTGTCTGAGTGGACCTGCCAACATTGGTATGCCAAAATGTCAATTGATGTAAGATCACACACTTTCCTTTCCATGACGACATTTATAATTCATCACACTCTATATGAATTCTCTTTATCCTCACAGACAGAATGAAGTGTTGATTTCCATATGCACAACTGTCATAATTATGATTGGTCCATTTCGTGTTGAGATGTGACCAAGTCAGCTTTGCTTGCCTTAAATCGGTCTCTCGTCTTGAAGCATTAGTAGTAAGTCAATTCTCATATCAAAATGTAAATATCATGTCCATTTACAACTCAATGTGCCACTACCACTGTAATGTCGGAAATAAAACGTATCTTTACATTTTAATAGTTTATCATGTTTTGAAAAGAATCAAAGCTACTCTGTCTCATCCTTAAAATCTCTGTGCAACTGTGATTTCTGTCAGAACTGAGTTCAGGTCAGGTAGTTAATTTCCTGCCAATATGATGATTGTGTCATATGGCAAAAAAGTGAGGACTTTAATATGAGCAAAGCCAAAGCTAATTCTACCTTAACCGCTTCTATGAGATACTATATGTAGATTTTCTGAACAATTTATTTTGTTAAATCAACTTATTAAGCACCAATTGTCGCTTATACACAGCGCAATGCTTGCAACACTCACACTATACATTGGCATGTTTGATATGGGTGTTAACATTAATTACTGAAAAAACTAGAAGCGCACTCGGAAAGCGCAGACCACCCCCAAGGCCGTGCCCTATCTAGGGCTGTCCCCGACTAAGAATTTGCATGGTCAAATCTGATTGGTCATGTCTTGCCTATTGTCGATTAATCGTTGAATCGTGTTTGTTCGTTTTTTTTGCTCATTGATCCATATGTTCATTTGCTACATTGGCTTTAATTTTTTCCACATTGGACACAACAGCTGGCTCAGCGCCACAAGCTGTCAGTTGTATTTTTGCCCCCTTTGTTTAAACTTTATGTAGACAAATAGCAAAAACAACAACAGTATTGGGCGAGATGCATGATGTGACTATGGCTTAGCTGTTGTTTCAACCCAGTGAACAGCACTGTTTGTTGTGTGTTCTGGCTCACACCTAGCCTAGTCTAGATTGATGACGTTCCACTTCCAGGATTGTTCAGGAGCCGTCTGAAATTCCGCCGGATGTCCCTCTTTTTAGGTCAGATGTCCATCACTTTCCGCTTTCTTTGTGTTGGCATTCTAAACTCTGGTCGATTTATGAGGACCATGGTTAACTGCTCCTCAGATCTCTGCAAGGTAAATCGAGACGGCTATAACTATCTGTCTAATCTGAGTTTTCTGTTGCATGACTAAAACAACCTTTGAACTTTCACATGTTCCACCAAAACAAGTTCCTTCCCGAGGCTATTTTGCAGAGGCACCTTTGCTCCGTCCAGCGCTTAGCACCGCCCAAGACGATTGTGATTGGTTTAAAGAAATGCCAATAAACCAGAGCACTTTTTCCCCCCATCCGAAATGCTGTGTGGACTAGCCAGACCCTCCTCCGCGGAGCTGTGGAGGAAGGTCTGGCAATGCAAGACTACACCTAGCCCTATCTTGCAATGTTAACCAAAGTGAAAAATCATTTGTGTAACCACCCCTTAATTCAGATCCACTTCAAAGTGTAATGGGTTCTTCCTTGGCCCAATAACCTTCCACCAAGTTTCATGAAAATCAGACCAGTAGTTTTTTTCCGTAATCCTGCTGGGAAACCGAAAACATAACCTCCTTTTTAAGAGGTAATAATAATAAACTTAAGCATTCAAACTCACTTGGCTCCAGCTCAGTCTTACTCAGGCCATACCAATCATTCCAAAGAGGATGTGGAGGGCCTGCGGTCTTCCCAGTGATGTTTCTCCTTATCTGATCTGAGCTTGAAGGGAACTGCAACATGTTAGCCTTAATTATTTGTTTCATCTTTCCCACCATCAGCACATTATGTCATGTGAGCTGCCACTCTCGCTGCGCCCACTTAAGGTCGGGTCTCACCTGTCGACTTTGAAAAGGTCACCAGTATGATCTGCTCACCGTTATAAGATACCTACATTTTCATTAGCATAATAATCATTTGTCGTTTTATTCTGTGCTGTGTCATAACAAGACAACCAAGTTTGAGGTGTGCTCAAAATATAAACTACCATGAGGTCTGAAGAAAAAACTGTTCAGTTGTTCCGAATGGCCACACTTGATAAATAATCGACAAATGGGAATACCGGGGCAAACTTTCCTAGAAGGAATTCATGGTGTTGCACTTCTTTGTATAGCAATGTTGTAAAGTCGGATCCCAGAATTGAAACTCAAAATACAGGTGTGCCAACTTAAATGTTAACTCTTACGCTAACGTAAACTGAGGTTGTCTGCTTAAAGCCTTCCATGTGAGGATGACATCTTAGTAATTTCCTTCTTTCAGAGGACATACTGGGGACTCACAAGGCAGATGATGCTCGAAACCTTTGTAATTATGTTATGGGTTGTTGATTGGTTAAGTGCTTTTCATTTATCCTTTATATGTTAGCATGACTCAGTTGCCAGGGGAAAGTGTTGACAGGCAAGCAGTGAGCGGGTTATTATGCCTCTGTGTGTTTTGTATGTAGGATATTGGGTTTGGTGACAGGATGGCGGGTTCCACATGGCGTCTGACAGAGACGAGCAGAGTAGTTGGCTGATGGGGACTCGGCAGTGAGTCTTGCACACAGCGCCAGGTGCTAACAGGTGAACACAGAGATATTGTTGCTGTATTGTCGCGGATTGGTTACGGAGAGGGACAAAAGGAACCGGACACCCTCTCTGGACCTTGAGCGAGCCAGGGGTTAGGGTGAGCTCAGTGACGGCGCTGACAGCAGAGGAGAACTCAGATGGTAGCCTGCACTTGGCGATGATAACGACGATGAGGATAATGTTAGAGAATGACCCACTAACAGAAGCTAGGGATGTCTAATTATTATAGGTTCTTTATTGTCTCGCCATGCTAGCAGATGTAGGCGTCGTTGGTATGAGGGTGATGACAGCGGAGGGGCAGGGGACATCACAGGACTTATGGAAGCAAGAGAAACCTGACACACACATGCACGCACGCACGCACGCACGCACGCACGCACGCACGCTCGCACGCACGCACGCACACACACACACACACACACACACACACACACACACACACACACACACACACACACACACACACACACACACACACACACACACACTCAAGCTGCAGCTCTAAGACATGCAGTGTCTGAGTCTTGAAATATAGAGAAGCTAAACTGTAAACTGAGTATAATAAGTGTAGCATTATTCTACTGGTTCATAGTGGGACGCAGAGGCCTGGTAATGGCCTTGCAGTATTTGTATGTCTATTTTGTGGTCAAATGAATGACTGGAGAATGTTACCACATACTGTATCTTCTTCACTCCCATTTTGGTTCTTATCCCCCACAGTCTGTAGATTCACAGTGAATTAGATCTCACAAATGTATCTGCCACAGCATCAGTTTCCCACTTTGCATCTCAATAATTTGCCGAATGAGGTCAGACCACAGCACACTGGGAGACAGTGCTGAACACAGTTTGTTTAAGACTCACTGGAAGCTGAGAATGGCACACTGATTTATGTCAAGCTGTTTGTGACAGCTGTTGCCGATTGACTATTTGCAAATTAGGTTAAACATTTCCCAACAATATTACAATTGACTTCTCCGAAACCACTCAAGTGATGGCAGCTGCACAGCAACATGCTGTGACAATTTAAACTGTGACAAATCACACAGCAGCACCTGTTGGGAGATGGCTGGTCCATTGAGAAAAAAAGAAAAGAAAGTCAACTTATGTTTGTTTCTTAATTGTACTATGTTATACCTCTTTACATTAAGAAGAAATTAGACTAATAATTAGAAGTGTAACAGATTATCCTGGCATAATATATTGGAATACTACAATGTGACACTTTGTGTCCTGGAGCTGAAATGGATTACAAAGTCTGAAAAATGATGACTATTAAAAAGTACAAATTTTAGTTTACATGTGTTAAATATTGAGAATTAATACTATACAGTTTGCTGTCCAACTTTGTTAAAGATATTTGGACTGAATCAAACCTTGTATCTTTGTATCAGTGAGTTGACTACTCATCATCAAAAAGAAAAACAAAGTGGAGCACTTCAACATTTTGGATTGTTGCTTTCTTGCTTCAGGGTAGCTGTTTTCCCCTGTTTCCAGTGTGTTGTGCTAAGCTAAGCTGAAACCTGCTGGATGTAGCTTCATATTTACAGTGACTACGTATGAGAGTATGGTATTGACCCTATCTCAAGAAATGTCCAAAATTCAAACTTCTCCTTTAATGGTTGTCAGCTACAAGTACTATCTTTAATGTTTTTTTGTTGCTTTTTTTTGTAAATCTCTATCCAAACAAGATATTAAGAACAAGATGGCTTATCTTATTATCCACCAGAGCAAAACAGTGCACCAGAAACAACATTTCATTTGACATTAAGGAGAACTTGCTGTGTGTCATATTTATTACATGATACTTCTACTTTTAATGTATTGTAACATATGGTTTCAAGGACTTGTTGCTATTTAGAGCAAATAACTTTTGCGAGAGTGACTTGTTTGTACCTATCAAGCAATATCACACAGTTTCAGAGGGGACTTATTGACATATTTCTGATGCATATTTCCTCAAAGCTTGTGACTCACACAACCTGACTTCAAAACACTGATTTCAAAAGACCCTTTAAGCATGTCAATAAATTATAGTCAATAATTATACTTGTGGCTCTGATAATGTTGACCACAGAGGAGCCGGAACTGGAACAAATTAGGGTCACATGGCATTTTTGTGCTGGCTCTAGATTGTGGGAATAGCCATTTGCATTTGGCTACAGACACTTTAAGCCATCACATGCCTACCTTTTTACTTTAGGCAAATGCTGTACTTCATCTCACATGTAAATACAAATTCTACATAATAATGTTGTTTAATTAAATATATATTTGGGGTTTCTGTGAGAATGTGAATGTGTGCCTGTTATCTCAGCGCAGTGACAACTTGAACAAATACGCTGAGTTGATTCTTCTAAGATTACAATAGATTCCACGTCCTCTCACGACGCTCTGAAAGAGATGGGAGGGCACAGCAGAGGCCCCTGAATAAACAACCATTAAATTCTCCCTGTGCCTGTATGAGGAGAAACGTCAGACTTGGGGCCGTGCTTTAAACAAACCAAAACACGAAAGCACAAAGAAACAGAAGTAAATGTTGAAAAAAAGAAAATTGTTTGAATAAGGAAGCCCATTTTACCTTAACTACTTAATCTTTTTTATATTGGTTGCTTGGAAAAAGAGGCAGATTAGTCGACAGTCGGATAAAGCAAAGAAGATGGGTGGAGAGAGGGAGAAGAGGGGGATGAAGTGGATGAAGGAGAAGATGAAAGCTTTGTTGTGCTGATGCTTAATGAGCTGGAAAACACAATTGAACTACTCTGACTGTGGAAATTGCTGTGAGGGCATCGTAAATTAGTGCCAGTGTGGGAGCTAGCCTGCTGACAGAAAAGGGGCTTTGTGTGGTAAAGGCTTCTTCACAGGCCTGCAGCCACGAAGATCCTCACAGCGGTGTCATGGCTTGATCTGTCACACGACTAGGAGTTTAGTGGTTACTCATGGACGAGGGAACTGTTTGGCAGCATTTTTGTGCGCTCATCCGCCGATGTGATTCTCCATTCTACCATCTTACCTGTTGATCTGTGAGAAAACATTTACCTTATTCACCTCCATCCTCCTGACCTAAGGCTCTTAATATTTTGCAGTCCATCCGTTCTCTGTGTCCTGCTACCTGTAGACTCTTATTCTATAAACAGGGAGCCCAGATAAAGAACAGACAGACGAAGATACAACATAGTGGGTAAGGGAGCGAAGAGGAGATGGGTCTCACTCTTTTCTGATATTTAGTGAACTCCAAAGGGTGACTCTTCATTCTGGCTTTGCAGGCTTGGCACATGCCTTCTGTTACTAAGTGGCTTCATATTGAAAGGCTCTGCAGCCACTATTCTCTCTCCCACTGGGTGCCAGCCTCTCTGCCCTGGCAGCTGCTGGGCTTTAGAATAGACTCATAGTTTCCCCTCTGCAGGTGAGCTGCACAGCCAAAACAGGGCCCCTCAAAGGCCCTTTCAGAGCCTCAATAGGAAACTGACTTGGGGAGAGAGGAACGAGCACACAATGGCCGCCTTCTCTGGACACAGAGAAGATGGAGATGAGCTATTGGGGTGCTGCTTTAGTGCTGTTTATAGCCATGTCGAGGAGAGGTGATGAGAGAAGCGAGGAGAGGATGAGTTCCCCCTGTTAAGTTTTTGAAGGCGTGGTTCTTTCTCTTCTGTAATGCTCTGTCACTGCAGAGCGGGGATGTCCTGTCATCCTGCATCTCTGATGTAATTGCTGTGCCTTTGAAACCTGATGAAACAAAATATTTTTTTCCGTGTCCTGAGGTGACGGGGGTGACACTCAGCTCGTATCCACACCTCCCCTTTTTCCAACCCGTCCCCTCCACTCCCATCCCAGACCACTGGAAGTCCCTTTCGCCCTGGCAAAACTATTCTCATGCAGGCAGGAAAGAATGCAACTCCCTCTGCTCTCTCTCACCTCCTTTTCATACTTTGCTTTTTAACTTTTATTAGCAACAGCTTTCACTGACATATGAAGAGATGGCAACTGAGAAATAGGGCGAGGGAGGGGATGAGAGATGGAGAGAGGGTTTAAAAGTGTGGGGATAGAGAGAAATGACGAAGGAAGGGAAAAGAAGGTTATCCTTTCTCTTTGTTGGTAATTGCAGCGTGGCCACATCCTGTCAAACTAGAACAAAAAACAGAAATACAATTTGGCATGGATCCCTGAATCTCTGCTTTCAAATTATGACTGGGAGCTAATTCACTATTATGGTTTAATGTCTCACTTATCATATTGTGAGTATATTTTTCCATATATTGTGGTTTCTTATGGTTCTTTTAACCCATTTGAGAACTTAGCAGTCCAAACGTCAAAATCAAAACGTTTTACCAGCTATCCAGCAGCAAATTGTATCTTTAAAGCTATTTTCTTGATTTCACAGATGTCTTCACCGTCTGCCTGGATTGATAACATGTTTATTTGAGGGCAAAATAAATGTTAAAAGCCAACATTTCTAAATACTAAGCCACGCTGCTCTTTTTTTTTTGCACTCACAACTTTTGCTTAACAAGTCCTCCACCCCTTACCCAACCCACAACAAAGTTGCTCTCTCAACATCTGTTACACTATGAGAGTTAAAAACAAGAAAAACAAAAAGCAAATGATATGACGGTATCACATGTACCGAACATCAGAATCCCAGAATAACATCTGGAGTGCTGACGTCACATTCTTATGTCTAAATGAATGATAGCAAGCTACATTTGTACTAAACATTTGACACTTTTTATTTTAAATTTGAGTACAAGGCACTTGACTGGTAGACTACCTCCAAAAATGCACTGTTTCTTTGCTGACTTGTAAAGTGCAGCTGCCTGTACCATTAGCTCGCAGCAGAGGCACCACAAATTAATTTGCCTAGGGAAAGAAACAGAACTACAAACATAGCTCCGTTGTTCTCCACAAATTGCCTTGAGGATTTAGAAAATACATTTTCGGTTTAAACTCTCACTCTTAAAGGCCCAACTTTTTAGAAACTCAGATTATGGGGGACATTCTCAATGGCTGTTGCACGTTCACAAGCATTTAAAATTTCAGTGAAAGAACTCGTACAGTGAAGAAGAGAGAACAGTGAGGCCATGTTTGTAGTTCTGTTTCTAAAAAGTTGTGCACAGTTTGTGGATATGCTGGATTTAAATCTTAGTTTCACCCCAGGCAAAAATGTCCTCATCTCGGGCAGCAAGTACCTGTGCAATCACAAAAATACCTTGGAAGATGCAAACTGCTGATTTCACAAATGGGGCTATGGTGGGCAGGGTTGTATGGTTGTCAGCTAGCAACAATATTTCACGAGTTGCAAACCCTTCATTGTCATTAATCTTTTTCTGTGTCCCTGCAGCTTACAGTATACGTCTCGCACCTTTGCACCAGAAATGAATGGGGAGAAAAATTAGATGTAACCGATGCCACAAGGTATTTTAGAACAGGCTATGTGGGTTGCATTTTTATTAATTAGAACAAATGATGTGTTAGTTTGAAATGGTTTGGAATTGTGACAGAAAAGTAACAGCCCCAATACTTATTAATATTTCTTCTGAAACTTGAATGAATTTGTTCTGGTAAAACAGCCTGTGTGACTTAATAGCATGAGCATGTGGTTACATCTTTACCATGTGTTTATGAATACTTTAGTCAAAATCCTATCAAACTGAATGATGGGGATTGTAATTTAAAATGTTGCCCAAATTACCGGCTCCTGCTAAATACAGAAATATTTCTGCAGCATATTCTTTTGTTATTGCTTACATTTCACATGAGATTTTAAACACACAGTCGTCTGAGAGATTATGGAGTCTCTAGCTGTCTAATATAATTAAGTTGGGTAAGGAGATGCTATCAGTCCCTGTCTCATTTTTCCTCTCTTTTCTTTCTCTCTCCCTCCTTCCTTCTCCTCCTCTAATCAGTTCCACTCTGTTATTGCTGGCCCCGGGCTGTTTACCTCTTTGCTAAACTGCTTTCACAAGCATGACACCAAAGCCTGCTCAAATGTCTATTAGCCCCTTTAGACACACAGTCACTGTATGGCTGACCTTACGGCAGTTGTTGCCATCATTATGGAATCAATGCTCGCTGATCTATGTTTCTCCCACCTTCTTAAACCAGGAATAGTTTTTCCTTCTGAAGTTAGTCAACCACTTTTGAAAAGTTAGAGCTCTCATGGCAGCGCAGAGGGCTGAGCAGACTGGCAGAGACAGACTGTAGTCGCAGCCCTGCAGGACATTAAATGCTATGAAATCCAGGACAGACAGTTCAACATAAGTTCTGAGGATAGACAGGCTCATAAATGCACCACGCTTCATGTACTATTTGCTCTGAGGTTTTGAGAAGAAACAAGCATTTCCTGCAGTCAGGCCAGCTGGGATAGATTTAGTGACATTACTAAATTCCCATTCTTTTCTCAAAGATAAGTTCATAGGGCTATGTAAACCAATAATGTAAAAGTAACCCTCTTTAGTGACACGCATCTTGTGTTGGCTTGTTTGGACACCGTGGGCATCATTATTGTGTTTAATTTGCAAATATTGCTGTGACTTTTGAGTTCAACCTCTTTCTGTCTCTTTGTTGACTTGCATGAATAATTCCTGAAATGTTGCAATCTTTGCTCATATGAAAAAAAACTCCTGCTGTGTGCCTGTGGGCCAATATAATATATTAACTCATGGTCTGTGTACCTCTTAATGCCTTGTTTGAGTACTCAATCGCTGAGTTTCTTCACTTCATCACATCTCATTACTAATGATGAAGAGGCCAAGGGAGAAAGATTGCATATTACTCCCAGGCCTTACATGTGTTCCTCCAGGCGGTGACACACAGCTTTGAATCAAAGCTTAACAAACAATCAAAATTCTCTCCTCCCCAACCTGCTGCTAAATAAAATGTGGATAAAAGAAACACCCC
Source organism: Gymnocephalus cernua (assembly GCA_023631565.1). Lineage (NCBI taxonomy): Eukaryota > Metazoa > Chordata > Actinopteri > Perciformes > Percidae > Gymnocephalus > Gymnocephalus cernua. The sequence continues at coordinate 17,049,051 of CM042437.1, read as the reverse complement.
TGACATTCTAGTAGATTATGTACTTCTGCATGTTATGCCTTTATGTCACAATGCACTGTATAAGAGCTTGTAAATGCACACCTAAACATTTAATTAAACAGTGCTTACAGCATTGAGTCAATGATTATGTCACCAGAAAAGCTAATTGAACTCAGTGAGAAATTTCAAACCAGAAATCATTTTCAACAAATCTATGACTTTCAATTGGCACTGAGGAACTAAAGAAACTAAAACTTGTATTATAATTAAATTCTACCTATTATTCTTCGCAGTTTAGATTAACTTTCACAATCTCATTCTCATAATCAGAAATATCTAAATCGAACAAAAGAACCGTATAACCATCGCTGCAGCGTGTCTCCTTATATGGCGTCTATGTAAATATGCAACAGCAATAATCTTATCACTGGAGATATAACGGTGTGACACTGGTGCTTATTTATACCTTGAGCTGGTGGGGTTAAGCTACTGTTATTGTACTTTAGTTTGACAGAAAAGCAATAAGCAATGCATTCAAAAGACTAGTGCTGTCCTTCAACGCAAATTATATACAGCAGCTAGAAAGTGGCAGCAAGTTATCACATATCAGTGATGGTGAGCCCTTTCCCTTTCATGCTGTGTCTGTCTTTACTCCCCTGTTGTCTGCGTTCTGCAGGTATGTAATTATGGTTTGAAAAGGTTGGAGCCAGACTTTCCACAGGGCACAGCGTGGGAACAAAGCAAGGTCTGGGAGGTGAGGTCAGGGAGCACAGCGGCTGCACAGCAGCTCCAAACTACAGAGATAGACATCTAGGGACAGTCATCTCCCTCAAATAAAAGTCTGTTAGTGGAGCCTATTCAGAGGTCTGACTCACATCCTCTGACTGTGCCGAGGATAGTTTACGTGGCATTGAATGATGTGTAATGAGCAACGTTGCAATCTGGCATGAATGGAGATTGTTATGTTAACTACAGTTGATGAACGATGCATTACATATAACAGGATTCCTCAAATCCGATTACAATTTGTCATTTTGATGCACCACACTGACTGAACATTAGAGAGCAGAAACAAGTATACGAAGGAGCAAATAGACATGGTAAGTAGTTATTAAATATTGGAAATAGCACTGCTTGATAAAATGAGGCAGTTTATAAGATAATCAATACATTGTATATACTGTATCTTAAAACAAATGTTGGTGCATCATTTAATGTAGTTATCTAATATAATAATAATTTGTAAGTTTTTATGTTTTATGTCTTATTTTTGGAGATTGTTAGATCAAATCATTTAACCCCTAATGTTCCCAACATTCACCCCGCATTTCTTTAGCAGCATCAGAACATAAATTGAGTATAACAACTTCACATTTTTAAATCCAAGATGCCTTTTTTATTACATTAAATGTAAAATTCAAAAAGCCTTATTTATTACTGTATTCACATTTCCCTGCAATTCAGATAACACAATATTCTTGGAAAACATTGACTTTGGCTAGAAAATATAAAACAATTCTTCCCATCTGTATTTGTAGTGATGGGCCAACATCCACTCCCTGTCCTCATCCTGACATGACAACAGACTCATGATAGTCTGTTTTAAACCTAAAACATAGTTGTCTTTATATCATGTGTGGTACTACTTATCATTGGGCCTCTTTCCCGTAACATGAAGATCAGTGGGTTAGGAAAACTTTGGGACAGTGTGTTGATGCTGGTAAATTTCTTTCAACGCTGACACTCCAGATTTACAATCGTATGGTGCTGGAAAATTTACATTAGCTTTTTGGGGAAGTTAAGATGAGGTCCCTCTATGGTGGAAAACAGCATTGCTGTAATGCCAAGTCTGCATATGAAAAACAATGAAGCAGTTGCTCCAATTAGTTGTGGATACATGATGAAGACCAAAGATGAAGTAATCATTTTAATTGAAACAGTTGGGTTTGACATTCTTTGCCATCAGCAAGTCTGTAATTACTAAGTAACAAAGAAACCATTGGCATTTTAAGTAGAAGATGCACAAAAAGTAGGCATACATCGCTGAGATTAATTAATCTGTACATATTCTTATAGGCTGAGCTTGTCATTTCTCATCATAAAGGAGTGTATGATCCTCAAAAGATTAGAGCTCTGTCAACAGATCTATCTGTATTGATTAAAAAAAAGCAGAGAAGAGAGTAAAAAGTTGGATCTGCCGACATAACTGCATAGAGCGAGCACATGTTTCTTTAATAAGGATGAAAGCGCGGCACTCTTGTAACCGAATCTCTCTGTAGCGGGCAGCTTTCCATCAAAGAACAGCAGGATCCTCTCTTTAACCCAAGAGCATCAGGACAGATGGGACTGTGACACGCAAACACATAAAAAAAGACACAAATTCAGAGCGTGACCGACACCGAGAGGATTTCTGTGATATAATGGATACAGTGTGCTGTAAATATCAAAGGAAGGGGCAGCAGTGAAGGCGGTGTAAGGAACATCTGTAACACCTGTACTCACTGTTAACACCTGTACTCACTGTCGCTCCTCTCTGTCGTCATGACAGTGTTTCACAGGGTGTGCGCCCCGCTGAGTGCGTCAAGCTGATGGCTCTATGATGAATTCTGTGGTGCTGGGGGTCAGAGGTTAAAGGTTAGGGGTACTCCAGCTGGCAGCCAGGGCAGTGGTGGACTCCAGTGAGGAGGCATTCAGTGGCTGGAGTGGGGGGGGGGGGCAGAGGAGGGAAGGAGGTCCAAGTTGTTTCTCTTTATGTCTTGTTTGATGTACTCCACCCTCAAGGCCTTTTTTTTTACTCTTCTGGCCAAATTACTATACTCAGATGTTAGACATATGCAGCATTATAGACCTCTGTATCTTTTAAAGTAAAAGGGCTATCAAGGTTTTTATATGAACAATGGATGAGAGTTTAAGCTCATTGTTTTAGTTTCCAGCCAGCAACTTTACTGTTTTGATTCACTCTCACCGCTGTCATAGTGTCGTTTTTGGCCACAGCAAGCAGCTGTTTGAAGCTAAAAAGCTCTAAAAACCCTTGGACCAGAACCAAATGAAAAAAACAGACAAAGTTAGCGCCTAGCAAACATTTGGCAGCAGTTGGTGGACCTAGTCTCGCATTGCCAGACCTTCCTCCACAGCGCGGCGGAGGAGGGTCTGGCTAGTCCATCCAGCATTCCAGGATTGGAGAAAAATGTGCTCTGGTTTATTGGCATTTCTTTAAACCAATCACAATCGTCTTGGGCGGTGCTAGGCACCGGAAAAGCTGCGGTGCCTCTGCGAAATAGCCTCAGGAAGGAACTTATTTTGGTAGAACACGTGTACGTTCAAAAGTTGTTTTAGTTGTGCAACAGAAAACTCAGATTGGACAGATAGTCTAGCTAGCTGTCTGAATTTACCCTGCAGAGATCTGAGGAGGAGTTAACCACAGTCCTCATAAATCGAACGGAGTTTAAAATGCCAACACAAAGGCAGCCCAAGGCAACGGATATCCGGCCTAAATGAGTGAAATCTGGCGGAATTTCCGTCGGCAATGAAGCAGTCCCGGAAGTGGAATGTCAAGGACTAGCGAATGTCAAGGACTAGCGAATGTCAAGGACTTGCGAATGTCAAGGACTAGCAAAGACCAAAAACAGGGAATAATGTACTTACATTCAGAAACACAACTTAATGTTATTTCTAATACTGGTATGTATTTGCTGGATTTGTAAATAGGTAACTTAATGATATGTCAGTTTTGTGTTCTCAGTTAGTTTCAGCTGCCCCCAAAGCGGCCAGAAAAATCAGTTGTTGCCGGTTTAAAGTTTAAGCTGAAACTACTGGGAGTGCATGTCAGCAGTCAAGTCGCTGCAGTTCCCTGGTTTATCCTGTAGGGCCGATCTCTTTATTAATGAGCCACATGGGCCAAGTGTTGGCATGATGTGTGTTTCATTTAACAGAGTTTTCCAAAACATTAGTTCTCCTCGAGTGGAAAATGTGTTTAATGAGAAGTGTCCAAAACACAGTAAATAGCCATTACACTTACTTTAACAGGTCCCACATGTTTACTGAGTTTATAAGGGGTGTGATTGAGGCAGGATGAGGGTGTATGGTATGTTTGTGTGTGTCTGTGTATGAGAGAGAGAGAGAGAGAGAGAGAGAGAGAGAGAGAGAGAGAGAGCAAGAGAGAGAGAGGGACCACCTGAGCTTTCCCTCTCATTATTGTGTTTATAATATAATATTTGCATGGTTGATACACACTGTCAAAGCAGTGTAATGGCTCCGTGTCAGCTTAAGCAGCTAGCGTCGCTAATGGCCATCTTTCACACAGATACTTAGATCAGTTTGTCAGATTAGCTGCCGTGGACACAAAGGTCAACCATATTCTTCAGTGTCTCCTCTCAGACAGACAAAGAACTTCCCAGTCTTCTGTCATCAGTTACATAACAGACAGAGGGGAAAGTTCCTCTTTCTGTCTCATGGTGTAGCTGTGCAGCTCCTCACCCACCTCCCCTCGTCTGCATCGACTGTCATCAGAGCTATTGTTGCTTCTACCTGTGGAGCCAGATAGTCAGGTGGCTCCGGGCCCCAGACTGACTTGCTCATCACTCCTCATTATACCCCCTTATAATCCCACCTGTTCATTGAGGAAGAGACATTTTATTAAGCATCAGCACTGAAACATGTTTAAGGCAGCATCACAAGCTGAAGTGCCTGCATGCAACTGTTGAGCAGATGGCTCACTAATTCTTTCTTTGGCCGCTTCATAAGTCTGACAGCTTCCTTGTTCACCAGACCGTAGTCACATTTCATGTTCGCCTCCACTCCTCCATGGAGGTTTTTCCCCCAGCCCTGTAATTGGTGTGGTTAAACTCCACCGTGAGATGTCTAATGTGTGTTTAATGGGTGTTGGTGAAGCATCAATTAAGTTAATTGTAGATCATTGAGTTAATTTTAGTTATTTAGAAAACCTCAGCTTTCCTAAATGTTGTGAGTGTTGGGGGATATGACGGAAGACTGTGAGTAAGGACAGAGGGGTGGTTAGCCTCAAATACAGCCCTGTGCTCCGGGACAACCTTTATGGGATTTACTGATAGTAATGACGGTGATGATGAGGGTTGGGTGCTGATGATTGTTTTAGTGTGGAGGGGTGACTTTTCTGTCAATATGTTCATTGTCACGTTTCAAACAGCAACACAGCATGTGTTAAGGTCTAGGGTGGAGTCTGATGTCTCCAGCTGATTCCTTTCTATTTGTTTCTTTACCAGAAGAGGACTCTTGATAAAGACGCCACTGTTAGTCAAGTAGAAACATGATTGCATTCCTCACGGTCTTAAAAGTAATAAGCTGTTATTGGTTTTGAGACCGAGCCAGGACATCAGATACTGCAATTAAAGTTACAACTAAAAGAAAGTACTGTCATCAGTAGCAATTACATATTAATCTTTGATATCTGACTACACATTGGGCAGGTGTGTAAGTGGTACTGAGCACACATGCCTTAATGCTCATATACAAACACTTATACACCTCATGCAACAACTGTGTAGCAGAAACATGAAGAAAAATGAAGCCAAGATTGTTCATTTCAAAATGGGAATTTAGTCAAATGTTTTTTGGTGGTTTCCCACATAAATTGCTGCAAGCTGCAACATTTGGAGCATATTTACGGGCATAAATCAAGACTTAATGCTGCATTTAAATAGTTACAGACAGGCAATTTATTCTTGGCTCACTCCACGCATTTTGTGCAATTACAGCTTGTGACTGTGTGTGTTTTACAGTTTATTGGCAGCGATCATTACCTGCTGACAACTCCCACTCGTTCTGGTCTTTATTGTTGCCCTTTTATTTTTTTTATAAGTCCTGTCATTCACATGACACATATGCATTTGCACATTGCACATTGCACCAGCACACACACACACACACACGCACGCACGCACGCACGCACGCACGCACGCACACACACACACACACACACACACACACACACACACACACACACACACACACACACACACACACACACACACACACACACACACGTTGCAGGAGATTGTACAAGCAGAAGTATGCAGTATGACAGGAAGAGGGAAACATATTTGCTCATTCACTTGGCAGATCAAACCAAGCCTCTGATGGCTTCTAGAGGTGTCAGGGCACAATCTTTACACACCACATATAAAGATTCAATTATCCTCACATCACCAGCAGCCAATTTGCAAGAAGAGAAGCTGGGGCTCATTAGAAAATATTCCACTATTAAGTGCTTGTTTTGCCTACAGGCTTGATAATTACACTACATAAACTTCTTCACCACCATAAGTAGGTCAGTAAACTCATCGTCACATATGGGCCATATATCATCTCAGAGAGATAACGTTTAAATGTCGTATGCTTTTTAAAGTCAAAGTGATGAACATTCCTGTTGATGTTATTTTTATTTGGCTGTATTTTTATTATATAATCAATGCTTTTCTTTAAGCCAAAAGACATATGTACGTGTAAATGGCTATAATATCTGAATGGTAAAAATAATGCTACGCCAGCAGCTGGTTAGCTTAGTGTAGCATAAAGACTGGAAACAGGGGAAAACAGTTAGTCTGGCTCTGTCTAAAGGTAAATAAATCTGCCCACCAGCAACTCTTAAACTCACTAATTAACACATATGTTATGTCTTTAATGTGTGCAAAAACTGTGTAAAAAGCACAAACCACTATTCCTTTAAAATGTTTCCATATTAAAGCTTTAGTGCATAACTTTTTGATATTAATGAACGTCTGTTACATTCAAGCCATTGCCGAGTTGCTACAAAGCTAATTAAGACTATCAGCTCCACACAACTCTCTATGTGTTTCTCAGTATGAAAAACTTGCAGAAACTCAACTACCTCCATCATCCAGTCCATCATATTTTTTAATCCTATGTGCCCTCCTTGGCTACTAGCAACTGCGTGGAGGGGGTGGGGGGGCTGTACACGATCACGGAAGGCTTGTATCATGTGGACGCGCCCACAGTTTTGTTGTCATTACTTAGAATTCCTCATGGGGGCGACAGAAACTGCGAACTATAGCTTCACATATTTCAAATTTAAAGTTCACACATTGCCATTCATACTGCTCCTGTCACACAGACTTACCAGTGTTGTTCTGAAAAACACTAGCACTACTGCTTTTAAACTTTCTGACACGTCATCACCTTATAGTGGAGTGATCGAGACACAATTCAGTCCGATAGAGAGTGATTTATTTGCCTTAGTGCTCTGCCAACCAAAGGAGAGTGTTTTCCTGTAAGCCTGTGGGACCATCAAAAGTTCAGGGAGCAGAGTCCTGTGGTCAGTCTGTGCTGGTAGATACCAGGCCTCTGGGCTTCACATGAAAGCTGTTTCACTGATGTGCGTGGGACACCGGGGGGTGGATTGGTAGAAGCTTCAGCACACTTTATCCATCAAATCTCCCTTTCAAGGCTTGGAGCAGTGGGATGTCTTCTCCCAAAGTTGTGGTTTCTGGGACACCGACAGAACATTTACATAATGGCTCACAACATACTACTCGATGTCAGTTTAACAGCCAGTGCACAGTATCACCAGTAATCTAGCAGCAATGTTTTTATGATTATCTTCATGAAGACAATCTTATTTAAAGAAAAAATTGACATTTTTGGAAATGTGCTTATTCACTTTTTTTTTGCTGAGAGTCAAAAGAGATTTGTACCTCTCTATCGATCTTCTCATCTAATTCTTAGTGAAAAAGCACATTTTCAAAAACGTCTAACCATTCTCAAACATCTTAAAGATGTTTGGCATTTGTTTGCTTAGGAAAAAGCCTTTTATAGTAGACCACTCAGTGACCTGGGAGTGGGGCTAGTCGAGGGGTAACATTGGACTTGTACATATGGATCTGATAGAGAGGGCAGATAACCAGCAGACGCAGTGGAGCCATCCTTCGAACAGAGCAGGAAGTGTGTGGCGTGTCTGTCTGCTCCTGTTGTATGGTACAGTGTGTGTGTGTGTGTCTGTGTGTGTGTGTGTGTGTGTGTGCGCTGAATCCTGTTGTCATGAGACATTATTAACCCATATGTTAACTTAATGACTCGCCTACTGTTGTATGAACAGTGAAAGAGGTCAGTGAAGAGTTCCACATAACGGTCTCCTAAGATGTAAACTCTCACGAGCTGCATCTCAGCAGCTTGACAGAGGGCCCGCCAGACGCTGAAACCGGGAAATGAAGTAACATACTTTAAGGGTGTATCTGTTACATTATATTAGTTTAAATTACGTTATGGCTGTGTATTGCAACTTACAGATGTTTAGCATAGCCTCAAAGTTTTCTGTCTTGACCACATATCAGAAAAATGAATTCATAAAGTGATTAGTCGTAGTCCACATCACTCAACAGTTCTGAAACAGTTTTACAGTGTGATATGATTTTGGCATGGACGTAGATTAGAGCTGACACATTCAACAGTTGCTTCAGTAAGCGTTTTGGCTGGCACTAAGATCACAGACCGATCATCTGCCTCCAATCTGTCCTCCTGCAGCGGGTGTGTATGTGAAGGGTAATTAGCCGTTTTAAATGATTGAAGCTGTACGCAGGAGGGAGTCTGTCTGAGAAAGTTCCTGTGAAAGTAAGCCAAGTACAGGGATTATGTGTATCGCTGCTTCATGGTAATATTATACATATACAAGACTTGACTTTTCATACAACTCTAAATAATATGCACTTTTATGCAATTAAAAGTAAAGCAGAAGTACTGTATATGATGTTGTGTTGTGTACAAATAAATGGCACACAGTGAGCCTCCAAAGCATGAACAATAGTCAGGTCTCAGCTTCTGCAATAACAGAAAACAGGAAATCAAAAAGGTTATTGCCATATTATTATAACCTTTACTTAATCAGGTAAGTCCCACTGAGATTGAAATCTCGTTGTCAAGGGAGACCTTGGTACATGAAAACAAGACCAAGAGTCTACAGCCATGCTAGCAGCTCTGTGAGGCTGTACCATAACTCAGCAATATACAGTGAAATATAAAAGAAACATGAATAAACAAATTGGGTAACACTTTAATTTAGCATGTATAAGCAGTATATACATTTAATAAATGGTTTATAACACACTATAATGTAGTTGTAAGCAAATAAAAGTATTTTGTGTGTCAGCAACTACAGTATAACTTCCTTTGCTGTGTATATTAATGAGAATATATTAAAACAGTTGTAATAATGTAAAATATGTCTGGATAGGAGACGTTATTGCGGGCAAAAACTGTACATTAATAAAACCTTTAAACTGCTGCACACAACTACATTATAGAGGGTTATTAACTATTTATTAAATGTTTATGTACTGCCTATAAATATTAAATAGAGGGCCAAAGGCAAACTGCTACATTCTGATGTCCACATGATCTAGTACAGAAACAAAGACTGACTTTATTTTGCGCTGTAGTTACATTGAGCCCAGGTAATAGGGACAACCTTCTTAAGAAGATTGGAGAAATGATTACTGCAAGATAAACATTTTCTTATGGTAAAATATTTCAACCTCAGCTTTAAAGCCATAGGGTGTTATAACATTGTGATCACTGATTGCTGACAAGGAAGATTAATGTAGCCTAGTTATATGACTGAATGAGTGTATTAGGTCAGCATAGAATTCAACTGCATGCAAGAGATCATAAACAAGTTAACTTTGATCACAACAGAGTAAAATAACAAAGGTGAACTAAACCAAGAGTGAAATTAATCTTATTCAGGACAGATATACTGACAGCTATACAGGACATTCACATGTATTAGACTTGATGACAGAATGAGGAATTTAGCTGCAAATCAGTCAGTCATTGGCGCAGCGGACCTAAAATGTGGGCAACATATTGCTCAAAGCAGTGAATTACTTACAGCTGACACTCCTGTATTCAGAGGATGCAAAGGTCAAAAAATATAACTGGTTTATTGGTGGAACTTTGGCCCTTTGTTTTCACAGAAGGTGAAGTGAAAATTTCTTGTTCAGATCCAAAACGTTGAGCTGAAAGCAAACATGTTCAGGTAAGATCTCTTCAAAGGGTTCCTGACTGATTGCAGTGGTTGTTAACCTGGTATTAATGGTTTTAATGGTCAATGGTTTGTTTCTTTAACCGGACAAGGATCTGTTGTGTAATGTCTGTCACACACTTTAATCCAGAGTGTCTTCACTTGTAGGTTTTCTCAAATAGTCTGTTTTTCTCTGATATTTGGCATCACAGCAAAGCCATATAAACCCTGGGTATGTATATATTGTTCCTGGCTGTCCACAATATTACACTGTAGACTGTACAGCTTTGAATCATATGATAAATTATTCCTGATAATTTTAAAATGACAAACATGTTCGTTTTTGGACACAGTCATGTAATATTTGTGCTCTTTTCTCAGAACAAACTCACAGATGAAGCATTCCAGGATACCGTTATGTAAGTTTTATTTTCCTTAACCTAAACCTAAAGTGAGTAACTGTCTCTTGGACTGAGGAAATGCAGACTGAGATTGCATGATTTTTTTTTATCTCAGGTCCATAGATGACAAAGGAAAGATGTCCTGGGGAGTGGAAGTGGAGCCTCCAGAGGACATGGATCAGACGGACTATGACATAGACCCTAGCATGATGATTTGGAAGAGTATGACAGGACAGGACAAACAGCCACTGAAAGCCGAAGAAGACTTGGATGAGCTGTACCATCCTCCAGTGGTTGATCTCCTCAAAGTTCAAATCCCAAACCTGGATGCCCTCCCTGCTGCCGACATCCAGGCAGAGCCCTGGTGGGAAGATGCCAACGTGAAGTACAATCAGGAACCAGAGGAGGATAAAGATCCCATCGACCACCCTGATTTCAGTGAGGTGGCCTCAGACGAGCCTGAGCAGGACTGGGATGAAGTCTCCCTCAAAGACATGGAGGAGCTGGATAGATATCTGGCTCCACTAGTGGCTAAATACAAAGCTGGTGCAGAGGTCCGCGTTGCGCACTCTGAACTAAAAAAGGATGAGGACGAGCTGTATCACCATGACGACCAGGGTCCACCTGTGCAGATGGAGTTGCTGAGCCGTGAGGTCATGGGTGAAAGTGAGGTCAGAGTTCACCTTCAACCAGAGGAGGACATGGATGACCTGTACCACAAAGATCTCCTGAAGCTCATCCCTTACCAAGATGATACTAAAGCTGCCGCTCCTGTTTATTTACCGTCTCAGAGAAAGCACAGCGAACCAGAGCAAGATCTGGACGATCTCTACCACCGCTGATCCTTCAACAACTCCACCTGTGTAGATCTGTATCATTTCAGATCAGACACAAACAAAGCTGAATAAATCAGAAGTGTAATTTGACTACATTAATACTGTCCTTAATATGAATAAACACATCTCAATCTGATGATAAGACTTAATGTGCTTTATTTATTGAAATGTATGTGTGACGGTAATTACAAAAATACAAAATAATTTCTGCTCCATGTATACTGGAGATTTATCAGATAATATTTACAGTATTAATTACACATAACCAGGAACAAATGATGTTTTGAACTCACCGCATCTGGTCAAAACTAAACAAAATTGAAAATGGGTTTTATGCAAAAATATTAACCTTCTCCTGATGTTTACGAGAAACAATTACAGTTGTAACTGAAATCATTAGATCATTATTACTTTACAATACATGTGTGTGTGTGTGTGTGTGTGTGTGTGTGTGTATCACTGTAGCAGCTCAGCAGGAATGACCCCCTTCTTCAGTATCAGGTTACCATACAGAGATGTTTCCCTGTGTAGCCAGTGCAGAGGAAAACATGTATTTATTTATTTATTTATTTTAGGTGCATTTTTAAAGACATGTTTGAAAGAATTTTTTATACTTCTACAAAATGATGCATGCTTTTGTAGTCATTTTGAAGACACAGGATAAAACAATCTACACATATTACAATATTCAAATGAAGGCAGAAAGAATACACACCCTGTTGCCACGACAGCGTAGGCTTTCTTGGCTCGTTCATAGAAAGCAAACCTTTCCACCTTCTCAAGAGGAGTCTATATGTAAACCGAAAGCAACACACAGTCAAAAATCAAATGAACACAACGTTTTGCGTCTTATTTACTGAAGTCATTAATCATTAAGTGGACAGTCTGTTTAACCTGAGACCCAGCCTGACTCAAGAGCAGTGTGTAGGTGCCCCACACAGGGACATCTAAACATCTCTGTTTGTCACTGTCTACCAGATCCATGACTGCAGCCTGTGGAAACATAGTAGCACAGATTCAACAAATGCAATTCTAAAAGATAAAGTAGCCTACAGAAAAATGTACTCGTTATTGCCATTAAGGCATCACTCAGTGGTTTTGATTTATGGGTTCTGTACCGGCGAGGGGACATAGGTATCCAGGGGCAAAAGCTTCAAAATGGCCTCCAAAAGCTGTGGGATTCCTAAACCTACATAAAGATCAGACACAGTTATAAATACTATACACAGTCACCCAACATTTATATTTACAGATAGATGAATTGACATACCATCAGCTCTTATTTCTTTTGGACCACTAGCACAAATGGAAGATGCTGGAAAGTTTGCATCAGCAAGAACTGAAAATAGAAAGAAAAATGACTTAATGGACTACAACATGTTACAGTTGTGGCCTTTGCCAGTCTACAGGTTAATGATCCTGAGTCCTGCTCTGTCACTCTGGTGTTGACTTGAACTAGCTTACTGCCCTACAGTGAGTAGGCCTACAGTAGGATACACACGTTATGGGCTATCAGCGCAAGGACAGCCTACGTGAAAGCCAACCTGTGTTATAGAATTAAATATCATACCCAGTTCATCCCCGTGGCCCATTTTAGCGAGAGCATACAGCAGTTCAGGTGATAAAACAGAGGGGATTCCTCTTAGTACGACCATACTGGCACTAGCACCTCTTTGCTGGCAATGGCAGCGACTGAGAAGATTAAAGGAAAGTGAGAGTAGTCACTCCAGTTTACTTCCGGTTTTGTTTAAGGCCGCTAGACATCCTTGCCATGATGCTAGCAGATAAAAAAAAACTATTAACAAGCAACAAAAGCCATTTAGCGAGTTGCTAGTCTCACGTGTGTTACTGTGGTAACTCATGTAGTTAGTTTCGGTCTGCCGGACGGAGGTTTTGGTAGGCTACTTAACTATCTTGATATGTAGTTATATCTTCTTTTGACGTTGTATGGCGGTTGGCAAACAACTTTTTTGGTGTGCATTACCGCCACCTTCTGAACAGGAGTGTGGAGAATTGTCGAGATAATTATGATAATTGATACTGTCTTTGTAATTGATATGCAACTTCCTCGTAACTTTCTTTGTAGACGTAAGGACACGCGTCATGTGATCAGGGACCCTAATTTGAAAAGAGGGGCGACCGCGTCAAGTTGCTTTTACAAACTTTAAATTTAAATAGTAGGCCCATTAGGCTCATATCATCGCTCAAACACGTTCATTTGTCTGTCTGTAATCCAAGTTTTTAGGAGTTATTATTAGGCTATCTATATTTGAGTTTTGTTCATAACATGGCGCATTGTAGGGTTTGGCTAATAACTAAGGCAGGTGCACATATATGCTACACAAATAGGTCTAAGTGTTACATGTCTTAATTAATATGAAATATGAAATGTGGCTAATATTTAGCCCTACGTCATGTGTTAATTTTTTTTCCAAAAATGTGCAGTCACTTTTGCAACTTTAAAAGTTATCTAATAACATTGTGGAAGCCATGGCTTATATCTAGGATAGGCTATATAAAGCTATACAATAGGGTAGCTATGTCATTAGTCCGACAAAACTGCAAAGGGCTATGTTGTCTCTGACACCCTTAGGGCATAATTCAAAGCAGACACCGGGGAATGTGTTATTCCGACACGGTCTCTAGTGTCAAGAATGTGAGATAGCCTAATGAAAATATTTGTCAGATGAAAAGTCCACCCAACCTGTTATATATCTGAGCCAGAGAAACTCTCAGCTGGATGGCAGAAAAATGTTGAGGAATCTGTTCTATGACCGCACATGGTTCTGTAAAAAAGCAAGAAAAAAAAAAAAAGCAACAGATCTGCATATAAAAAGGCTTTCATAAAACTCAAGCCAAGGCAGCATTGCAGGCTTGGGGTTACTTAGTGAATTTACAATCATTTAAGGCTACAGCTGCTGTTAATATTACATAACAGGAGGACCATGTTGTACTTTATTGCATGTTTTTAAATCTGCAAATATTAGCTGTATTAGCCTATATATCCTCATTATATCTCAGCGTTCCGGAACCACAACGTATTTGGCTTTTTTTTCACTATCTTGAGATGTTCTGTGTGCCTAATGCTAAACTCTAGAATATTGTGTGTTTTGTGCTCATTGTGCTGGAAGAAATCACATTACACTAACCCTTTTCTAGGGAACTATTAGTTTATTAACTGGAATCTAAGTCGACTGTAGTTCCCTTTGAAAAAATGATACATATAGATGCTTCATTTTTCTCTAAATAAGTTTTTGACCACCTTTGCTTTGAGTTATGCATGATGATAGAATCATTTTAAGAGTAGCCATATGCATAGATCAGTGAGAAAAATGAATAGGAAGCAAAAACATAGATAGTCACCTGCATGACTGAATGGCATGCACAGAGGCAGTGTTTAGGAATATGAGAGTGGTTTTAGGAGAGTGATGGGAGGCCACTGAGAAAAGACCCTTGCAGGAGCCAGGCCTGTCTGCCAGACTGAAAGCCCCTTTCTCCCTCTCTGGACTCCATGCTGCTCTCTCTTTATTTCGGCTTCTTTAAATGAGTTTATCACGCTATGAGGGCCTGCGCTGCCAAAATGTAACGTTTTGCCCCCTTTGTCTGTGTGGAGAGCCTCAATTGAGTCTACATTTATTATTTTGACCTCTCGGTAGCCTCAAAGAGGAGCTTCTTTTCGGGTCCTTTCTGCAGACTTTTGTGCTTCCCCGCGGAGTGAGGAGACGAGTTTTTTTTTCGCCTCCTTTTTAAAGTTTTGTTCCAGGGGCTGACAAGAAAGCAAGCTCCAGGGGGAATATTGAATGAAAATAAAAATCAATTAGGCCATGGCCTTGTGGAGATACGGGGCGCCGCCGTGTGAAGATCAGAGAGAAAAAAAGGTGCCTTGCGATGATTGGAGGGGCATAAGAAAGCGCACACTAACCAAATTTGTTCTGCTGTTTTCTTTGAAGTCAAAATGATCGTTTTATGTTCCCGAATATTTTCAGCCAAAAGGTTATGTGCGAGACTAACATATAGATCTGAAAGCATTTTATAGGCATATATAGGCCTATATATAGATAGGCTATTTTATAGGCATATATAGGCCTATCTACAATAAAACATGGATAGCCTACATTTTTTCAGCCTTTTTTTGCTACCGAGTTCGTGATACATTCCTCTTAAATCATGATCATTGAGTTTAATCTTACAGGGATAATCATCTTCACTGACGTGTTTTTGTCAAAAGACTAAGATCTGCTAATTTACCACATCGGTTATTTGTTGCTGTACAAAACATGCGCTGTGCCTTTAATTATTTTAAGTTAAGGCATCATAATTCAATTTTCCTTCCTTCCTAATGAAAAGATGTTCAAATCGTAGGCTATTACAAATATCGTGCTGGGTGACAAGTAAGCATTTATGTTTCTGTCCCGCCCGTGCCTGGTGTCTTTTCACAGTATTTTAATAACTTGGCCATGCTTAGAAGTGGCACTTTACACTCAGTGGCACTGGCACCGAATGAAGCGCTCCTCTGCATACAACCAACCCGGTGCGTGTCTAGTAACAGTCCCACTGAAGTTATCGGCTGTACAGTTTCTGTGCCTTTGTGTAAAAGAGCACAAGATCGCCATCTAGCGGTGTGAAGGGCACTGATTGAACGCTGAGCGAACTGAATCCAGAGATGAGAGTTGCAGGTTTGACTCTACTGAATTGTAGGCTATATTTCAAAGAGCCGTTAGAAATCAGCCTTTGAAACCAGGATATGTCTGAGTTGCAAGGTTAATTATATGCAATTCTTTTGTATTATCTAATATAAGTAATGTGTGGTAAGAAACAGCCCAATGTATTTAACAGTGTTAAACTCCCTAGGGAGGTGTTCCAGGCACGTCCAGCTGGGAGGAGGCCTCGGGGAAGACCCAGGACTAGGTGGAGGGATTATATCTCCAACCTGGCCTTGGAACGCCTCGGGACCCCCCAGTCGGAGGTGGTTAATGTGGCTCGGGAAAGGGAAGTTCGGGGTCCCCTGCTGGAGCTGCTCCCCCCGCGACCCGACACTGGATAAGCGGACGATTATTACAGCAGATCTTTCCCATTTCCGTTCATGTCTCAGTACTGAAAAGCACTGTAGATATTTATTTGTAAAATGTACAGAGAAATGCAGACAACAAAATGCCTACAAATGTGATAGTGAAAATTAAAAAGCAAAGTCAGTACAAGTTATCAGGACTGATTCCTCCTATGAGACGTTGGCAGTTATCAAAGAATATGAACCCCACTGCCCTCCAAACCTCAGCAGGTAGAGCTTCACTGTGATAAGACACTCTTGTGCAATCACTCAGTGCCAAATCCTTTTAAACATCTTCAATCTTGCACTACAATCAGGATTTTTGCATCATTCAACTTATTGCAGATGAGGAAATGACTCGTTGATATCAGGAACTTTCTGGCCGAGCTCTTGGTCTGCTCTTTTCTAACTGTCCTGGAAACTGGCCTTCCTCTTCTCCACAAACGCTGTCATGCCTTCTTTCTGATCACTCTGCAGGAACACACACACACACACACACACACACACACACACACACACACACACACACACACACACACACACACACACACACACACACACACACACACACACACACACACACACACACACTGACAAGACTGTCAAAATTAGAGCCAACCCCCCCCCTTTCTTGTTCTCAGATGGGCTTTTCTACTCACTGTAGCAAAGGTAGCGTGGAATAAGCGCTTCTCAAAATGATTACCCTCAGCCAAAGTCATTTCAAAAGCTGCAATCACAAGAAGGAACAAACCAGACACCATTTAAACTTATTCCATTTGGTAGGTTTAACGATATTCAAAATGCAAAATGTAGTAGAAAACAACTTTACAAACCTGCGTTAACAGCCTCTTTGGCCATAGAAGAGACCAGTTTAGAGTTGGCAGCAATTTTCTCGCCACATTTCACAGCTTCAGACACCAACTGGTCCACCGGATAAACTTTACTTACCAAACCTGGGAAACAAGAAAAGCTACTGAATCAAGTATAACACAAATATGAAGCAATGTCATTTAATTAGGTACACTGGAATAATCTAATATAAGAAGTGCATATCCCATCTTAAGTCAAGTGCATGTCTGCACTGTGAAACAACGTTTAGCATCTCTGTTACCCAGTGGTGGAAGAAGTGTTCAGATCCTTTACTTGAGTAAATACTCCGTTACAAGTAAAAGTCCTTCATACAAAATCCTAAAAGTAGGGTAGTATTATCAGCTTCAAGATTAATAGACTTAATATATCAAAAGTGAAAGTACTCTAGAAAAAAATGTCCCCTATTATTATACATTACATTATTAGATTGTTATTGATGTTCCAGTGTTTAAGGAACTGTATGTGGTCTATGTGGAGCTAGGTTGAACTACTTTATATACACAGACAGGCATTTTAGTCCAGTGGCTCCCAACATAGGGGTTGGGCCCCCTCCAGTGAGTCACAAGAGAAATCTGAGGGGTCATGAGATGATTCATGTAACAGGAAAGGAGAAACAACAAAGTTGCGCTTCACAAATGTTGTATTGATTTTTTTTGGCTTTTCTCTTATCTTAGTTTGGATCATTATACCCCTTTGGACCTACAATCAATTATTTAAATGAAGCCATCTGAGAAGTTCACAGCAGAAATGTCTTTTTGGTGGAACTGCTGACAACTCCGACATCTGAAATGTGGCCGCGAGTAGACACAAGAGGTCACACGGATATCATCTTTAACAATGCATATTTTCTAAGATTATCATATATGGTTTATGTAGAACCTTAATCTGCATAGTAACTAGTAATTACACCAGTCAAATAAATGCAGTGGAGTAAAAAGTGCCAACTTATTTGCAGCAGTAAACGTGTGTTCCAACACTGCTGTTACCTGATTGCTTGGCGTCTTGTGCATTAATTCTGTCTCCTGTAAGGACCATCTCCATAGCCAGGGATTTGCCCACCGCACGGGTCAGTCGCTGGGTGCCACCCGACCCTGCAGGTAGACAGATGTCATGAACTCCAAAAGCAAGAATTTGGTAACCTTTGTATAAGGAAGTCAAGTCTGAACAGGAAGGAAAGTAGATACTAATGAGTCTTTACCAGGAATGGTCCCCAACAGGATCTCTGGTTGGCTGAACTGCGCCTTCTCTCCGGCGTAGATTATGTCACACATCATCGCCAGCTCACAGCCTCCACCCAGCTGAAACAGCAGAACATACAGTATGAAATACAGAAACCATTGTACAGCGACTAGTCTCACTCTTCATTGTTTCATATCCCACTTACATTTTGTGTACCCTGGACCAGAGATGGGAAGTAACGAAGTACAAATACTTCGTTACTGTACTTAAGTAGATTTTTCAGGTATTTTTACTTTACTTTACTATTATTTTTGTGCCGACTTTTTACTTTTACTCCTTACATTTTTAACACAAATACCGGTACTTTCTACTCCTTACATTTTACAAAAGTGGCTCGTTACTTACCCACTTACAAAAGCGCGATGATACGTAACAACATTGTTTGTGACAGAACGTTCTCATTTTCATTCATAAATTCACCCCGTCTGTGTTGGGAAGCTCTGACATTTGGACCTTCGGGGCTTCCATGGCACTGGATCTGACGTGAAGTCACTTAACGTTACTAAGCAACAACAAGTTGCATTCTTTGCGCGGTCTTTCCTTTCTCGCAACTAGTTAGTTACCTAGAGTTTGAACAAAGTTTTATAAGTAAAGAGATATGAAACGTTACTAAACAGACCTAAATAACACTACGTCAGTGTTTTCTGAAAGCTGCTGCCACGTCGGGTGATACTGCAGCTGCCAGCAACGTTAGCCGGCTACTGTTACCTGGTAAGTGTAAGTAAGTTTTTCTTTTACTGTCTATGGGTAAGTGAGAGTAGCCTAGCTTATATGATACCGCGTGCGTGCGTGCGCGTGTGTGTACGTACGTGCGTGTGTGTGTGTGTGTGTGCGTGCCTGTGTGTGTGCGCGCCTGTGTGTGTGTGTGTGTGTGCGCGCGCCTGTGTCTGTGTGTCTATGTGTGTGTGTACCTGTGTGTCTGAGTACAGCAGTAAACAGAATACAAAGTTTATATTTCCTTGTTTCAGATGAAGAGAGAGACAGTGAGAACTCCTGGCCTTCATTAGGTCAATGACTATGCAACAGAGTAAATTCTTAAATCTTAAATATGCATTGCTTTACACAATTAAATGACTATATGGTAATGTTAGTTAGCAATGGTCAGATAATTAACTAAAATAGAAAGAGTGGAACTTTTTTTTCCTTTCGTCTGCTTTTTATGCATTTGTTAGCCATGGTGTTGAAGATTGTAAACCGTTTATTAAATACTTTTGAGTAAATGTAGGCCCTTATCAGCAGATTTTACTGCTAATCGATACAAAAGTTGTATGATGATGCTAATTATTAGTCATGGTTTTGTGTGGCAGTGTAGGGGTGTCGGTTAAATGGCTTATTTGTGTGATGTGATGTCCTGTTGCGTTCAGGTTCGGTTGCGTTTTTAAAAAAAAAGTTAAATCTGTCTCATCTTTTCTCAACTCTAAGTGGTGTTTTTCCAGGACTTTAAATAAACGCCATCAATACTTAAACGTCAGTTGTCCGTGTACAGTTCGTATTCAGAAACGTCACAGTACCGACTGTATGGGGTGTCGCTCTGGGACAGGCGAGTATGAGGCTGGGAGGGGAAGATCACAGTGTACTCACTACAAAAAAATAGACTACACCACTGGTTAGTTCTACTCTAAAAGTATGCAGAACTTACATGTAGATTCCTTTAAATGTTGATTAAAAATGGAACTGGATCTGTGAATTATTACAGAATCACAATTGAATTCATATCTTGCTACTCAGTCAGAATCTTATTAACCTGGAGTCCCAGTCTCTGTCACAATAATCATATATGTGATGTTTTAGGCCTTTTGGCAGACATCCATTTAAAATGTAGACAATGGCATATATACATAAAGAGCCTTTTCTCCATGTCTACTGAAGTTTCTCAGCTTGCACTCTAGTAACATTTGTGGTCCAGGTAGCTTTGCATAAAAAATGGTTGTCATACAAGGCTACTTTTACTTTTATACTTTAAGTACATTTCCAAGCCTGTACTTTGTTACTTTTACTTGAGTAAATAAGTTAAATCAGTACTTCTACTTTTACCAGAGTATTTTTTAACACAAGTATCTGTACTTCTACTTAAGTATGAGAAGTGAGTACTTTTCCCATCTCTGCCCTGGACTGACAAATACTGGATAAACAGTATTAGAAGCTACACTATATTGATCCCAAGTGTGTTTTCGTGGTTTGGGTAAGCATTCAGTCAGGGTAATGAAGGTGTACCTATGTGGCCAAAACTAGAAGTTGTTCAATCATATCTAGGCATTATGCAGATAAATGATGCTTTATGAAAAAAATAAAGTGTGGGAGATAAAAGAAGAAAAAATTTGAGAGAGACAGAAGAGATTGGGGAACTACAAGAACAACGTTCAATATTAAAAGTTTAAAGGAAAGAAATGACACATGATAAGACGTGAAGAGTCAATAGGGGGAAGACAACCTGGCTGGTGACCTTTGAGCAGAAATAGCACAAAGTGGAAAAGTTCATTTATTATCGTAATATACATTTGTGCACCTACTAATTTGCTAAAAACTCTCATTTTGAGACAGAGTTCAGTTTTATTCTTGTTTTGATTTGTTTCTGGAACATCTGGTGGGTGTTTTTTTTCTTCTTCCAACTCCTTTCTTTCCATATTTGGTTTCTTGCTTCGAAAGATTTATATTGTCATTTAAATGCAATGGTTGCATATTGTTTTCTTTTATTTGTTGGAAATCCCACCACCTCTCCTCAATTAAAAAATAGACACTCACAGCAAATCCATTGACAGCTGCAATTACAGGCTTCTTTGATTGGGACACTCTGTTCCAGTGACCCAGGAAGTCTGTCCTGTAACACTCCTGGAAAGTCTTATTCTGCATCTCTTTAATGTCCGCTCCCGCTGAAAAACACAAAAAAAGTTGAGCTCACTACTGATATATCATTGTAAACAAACCCCGGAAAAACACATTCAGTTCCCTCACCAGCAAAGGCTCTGTCGCTGCCCGTGATCACAATAGCTCCGACTTCGCTGTCAGCTTCAAGGACATCCAGGGCTTGCCTCAACTCCCTCATCAGCCCGTCACACAAAGCGTTGAGAGCTTTGGGCCGGTTCAGCTGGATGAAACCCACATCACTCTTCTCACCTCGCTTTTCCACCAAAATATACTCGTACTGACCACCTGCATGAAGAGCGAACCAACACTGATGGTCAGTCAAGACTTTTGTGCGTTTAGTATCAAGGGTTTCTGCAGGGTTCCCAACGTTAGATTTTAAACTAATGCAAGGAATACCTGTTTCACTGTTAATGCTGGCCAAAGTATTAAACAATGATGGAAAACCAGTAGGGACGACATGGCCTAAAATGACTTATTACATCACTTTTTTTCCCCAGTAGGCCTACTCCCAACCGTACATAACAACAATGCAATTAAGACGTGACCATTAAAAAGTTGTAATAAATAAAATGCAATAAAACCTTTATTATTATAGACGATAAGCCGTCTTAGCTACTATAGCTAGCAGTGCCATCGACAATTTATACCCAACATTACTGCCAATGGTTGAGGCAACCACGGGGCACAGACCGCAAGTCCGTACAGAGGGTGTGAGTCCATCATCCCCTCCATTCAGGACATCCACAAACGGCTACTGCTTTTATTTTTTTCTCTATGTACTGTACTGCACTGTACGGATGGATGACAATACAATCTCTTATCTTTAGAAGCTGTAAATCACTGCACATCTCTGCAAAATCACCCAGTTTGCGGTCACATCTGTGGAGCAGCTCCATGATTTGTCTCTGGTCCGAAATCATCACTGCTGTCTGATGTAACTCTTTGTTTTATGACATTTTTCATGTATTATCATTACTTTCTATTACACATGTGTGGACCCACAAATTAATCTGGGAAGTTATAGAAGTAACACCTTTAAATTCCATTTTAGGGTGGACTTTCCCTTTACACGTTAAGGGTCCTCAGGTCAATAACATATTAAGAATGATGTTCTTCCATTGAAGTCGCCCAAACGTTTTGCGGACAAAAACGGATGAATTCAAGAACAAACTGTTAGCTAGCCTAGCAGCCTGCTGCACATGCGTTGTACATTCAATGACGCAGGTTTCTTGACATTGTGGCAGCCGCAGGGCCACTTGGTCATGCTGTGCTGCCTCCTAAACAGGACAGAGCAGGTTTTAAAACACACACACCTGAGCTGTAGAGGCGGCACGCAGACAGAACAGCCGGCGCTGCTCTAGGGGACTTCAGGAGCGAAGCAGCACTTCTACAGAGGAAAGCCATGACAGCGGCCGTTGTTGTCAATGTCGCTGGCAGTTCCGTCCACTTGAGTCTTCTTCTTTGTTGGTGTTTTTCACGAAGTAAACGAGTCGAGTTACCGCCACCTTCTGTCTGCGGTGTGCAGAGCAGGGTGTTAAGCTTCTTCTGTCTTGATTTATGCATATAGATGAATTATCTTTATTGTCATTATACTCAGGATAGGTACTATGGAATTTCGCATGGCCTATTATGTATATTTGTCTAATATATACATCCTGGTAAAATTGACAAATATCTCAATAGCGTTGTTAGAATATCGCGTAAAGTGTTCATGTAAAAATATGTATATCTATACATTTTATATTATATGCGATACGATCGCTTTGTAAATTACGTTTAATTAAAAAGTGCTTCAACTGTCCCGGCTCTCCCCTACTGCCAAACTTAATTGTATCTTGAAAATCTAATAATATGCACAAAAAGTGCAAAGTGAATGACCAGCATCACTGCTCTGTACAACTGAGGTAAATCATTCGTTAGCAGACTTGGGTCTACATATAAAGCCTGAACCTGCAGGAGTTTATGTACAACACTGAAGTCATTCCATAAAGTTTCTAAAGAGTCAAAGCATCAAGTTGGCACCAGCATTAGACTGTTCCTGAAATTAAACTGCCACGTGTAACTTTTTAAATATTCTTAAATTGGACTTTTTAACCTCAACCAACATGCATTTTTTTTTTTTTACTCCATTCTATCTGCAAAACTTAATTTCAAGACTGAATTCAAAGATCTATTTATAGAGCTAGTCAAGTCAATTATATTTATATCACATATTATATCACAAATTACATTCTTTTATTTGCAAAGGATACAGTGCTAGGTACATCATCAATAAACAAAACAGACTGCATCATGTCCCCAAAATGTCTTCCAGGTTGAGGGCAAACTGGTAAATCCCAGAATCAGTCTCTGGTTGTCTTCATTATAATGTCTCAGGTCAGTCCAGCATTACTTGTCCCAGCTCTGCTGCTGTGTAGTTTGGGACAGTGATGGTGAGGTTTCCTGAGGAAGACGAGGAACAAACATTTTCTTCATAGGACTAATCTTTAAAGGGGTGATAGAATGCAAAGCCGATTTTACCTTGTCATAGTTAAATAACAACAGTTTGGTGGGTAAATAGGACATACATAGGACCTCAAAATCCCATCGACACCTCTTTCCTCTGCAAATCTCACTATTTGAAACTGCCTCTGAAAACGGGCAAATCCCAACGAACCACCGAGTTGACGTCAACTCGGTGGCTCCTCCTTATTTGGCTCTAGTCTCTACCTTTGTCACACCCCAACATTTACATAGGCTACATCACTGACCTGAGGTCAGCTTAGCTAGTCTTCTGAATCTAGGTTGCGCAAATCTCAGAAATTTTATACATTACTTTTTTATGCGAGAAATCAACTATGTAGAGGTCAAATATGTGCCGTTTTACGAAAATTTCACAGACCCCAGCCCGCTGTGAGATAGATGGAGTGCCGTCATGGCCGGCAGCCCGCGACGCTCCATACCCGCGCAAAGTCACAGTTTCTGGATTACTAGACTACTAAAATCCGAGGCTTTGATGGAGCTCCAAGGCCTGCAGCTTGCTGCCCCCCTTCTGCTAAATGGCCGGTGTGTATGAGTGAGAGCGCGGTCAGTGAGCTTGTTACACCCGCAATCTCTTACCACAGGCTCCAGTTAATCTGTTAATGGATGTGTGTGTTGAATTATTTAAACAAACGATCTGGGAAATAAACGCCTCTCGTATGTGAGTATCATTGATAGGTGAGCTGGATGTAGCTAGCTTTATCAATGAGCGCTAGCTAGCCTCCTCCGAACTAAACTGCTGAAATTCACAAAAATGCATTAAATTAAAATTGGACAAGTGTTAGCTAAGCTTTGTAAGACTTAGTTTAGGGTAGCTGTGATACAAGTGCCGTGACGAAATTCACAGTGTAAATATATGATAGTTATGCCAAAAGTGGAGCTGCGATCTTTCCATAGGATTGACACATAGCTAGCAGCTGGCAGCTCCTCCCAAATAGACCTCTCAAATTTACAAAAAATGCCTTAAATTGAAATTGGACACAAGTGTTAGCTTTGTAAGACCTTAGGGTAACTATGCTATAAGTGGCGTGACGAAATTCTTAGTGTAAATATACTATAATTATGTCGACAGCCGGCCAGGTCTGCGGAGCTCCGAGTCCCGGTAGTCTAGTAATCCAGAAACGGTGACTTTTCTCTGGGTATGGAGCGCAGCGGGCTGCCGCTGTCTAGTCAGACTGTGTGGAGAATCTGAAGTCCGAGACGTCTTACCAAATTTGTAATTAGCCATCAATTTTCGTAAAACGGCCCATATTTGAGCTTTACAGTATATAGTTGATTTCTCGCATAAAAAAAAAACTCTCAGAAGTGAATTTAGTAACTAGTTAAATAGTATGTGTCTGAAATATGAGACCTGCTGTCTCGTCTCCAATGTATGTGTATTTGGGTGCTCAACCAATCAGCACACAGCTCATCTAAATATTCATGAGCATACCATATTTGGAAGAAAAGCTCTCGTTCCAAATAGAGCCATTGCACAGAGATGCAAAAGGACTCACAGAAAAGCACCTGGGACATTTTCAGCCCAACCAATGTTGCATACCCTATTAGGAGACCTTAAAGCACCCATATTACGCTCATTTTCAGGTTCATAATTGTATTTTGATGTTGTACCAGAAGAGGTTTACATGGTTTAATTTTCAAAAAACATTATATTTTTTGTTGTACTGCACATTTCTGAAGCTCCTCTTTTCACCCCGTTTTCCGCCTGTGTTCAGCTCTCTGTTTTAGCAACAGAGTGAGACATCGTACTTCTTTAACATCTATGTAGTGAGTCGCACATGCTCAGTAGTTAGGTAAGATCACAACAGATAGCTGTTTGTTTCTCTAACTTCAGTCAGTTACAAGGCAGGATTAGCTGGGAGACTTCTTCTAAACAGGGCACAGTTCCAACTTTGCATGGAATACCTGCAGACGAGGGACATGCAAGTAGTTCTTTTGTAGATTATGGTGAACTAGGACCAACTAAAAACGCTGAATGGACCCAATAAACAGCTGTCCACAGAGTAAGTGATTACTGTAAACATGACACATGGCTTTTTTACGAGATAGAGCGACCCATATTAGACCTGTACTAACACAGAGTTGCTGCATGATATCTCTGCGCCAAGTAGCAGTGCTTCGGCTGGCTACTTCCACCCAATATAGTCCCAAATCAATATATGCCTAGGAAATCGTCTAGTCTTATTTTGCATTGCTATTTGTACTTGTTGTGAATATGCAGGCCACAAGAAGTAATTAGGTTGTTTTGTTGTTGGCTCACTTTTACTCACGACATGCTAACGGCAACAAAGGATTCCATTCACTACGCTAAACTAAGTTAACGGCAGCTCCGCCGGACTGAGACAATGCATGCTCTGAGACAAAAAATGCGTTTGCCCACCAATCTACATCTAGAGGAGACAGTGATAAGCCCTATTTCAACAAACGGTGGCGGATTCCTTTAACTCAATATAATTAACAATTCTGTAGAATTAGCGCTTTCTTACCCACTCCAGTAATGGCTTTGACCCGTTGCGTCTTTCAGCAATGCGTTTGAGGACATGCTGGATGTCATATTTCTCCCCATAACCACACGCTCGCACAACTGTCAAAATTAGAGCCAACCCCCCTTACTTGTTCTCAGATGGGCTTTTCTACTCACTGTAGTAAAGGTAGCGTGGAATAAGCGCTTCTCAAAATGATTACCCTCAGCCAAAGTCATTTCAAAAGCTGCAATCACAAGAAGGAACAAACCAGACACCATTTAAATTTATTCCATTTGGTAGGTTTAACAATATTCAAAATGCAAAATGTAGTAGAAAACAACTTTACAAACCTGCGTTAACAGCCTCTTTGGCCATAGAAGAGACCAGTTTGGAGTTGGCAGCAATTTTCTCGCCACATTTCACAGCTTCAGACACCAACTGGTCCACCGGATAAACTTTACTTACCAAACCTGGGAAACATGAAAAGCTACTGAATCAAGTATAACACAAATATGAAGCAATGTCATTTAATTAGGTACACTGGAATAATCTAATATAAGAAGTGCATATCCCATCTTAAGTCAAGTGCATGTCTGCACTGTGAAACAACGTTTAGCATCTCTGTTACCCAGTGGTGGAAGAAGTGTTCAGATCCTTTACTTGAGTAAATACTCCGTTACAAGTAAAAGTCCTTCATAAAAAATCCTAAAAGTAGGGTAGTATTATCAGCTTCAAGATTAATAGACTTAATATATCAAAAGTGAAAGTACTCTAGAAAAAAATGTCCCCTATTATTATACATTACATTATTAGATTGTTATTGATGTTCCAGTGTTTAAGGAACTGTATGTGGTCTATGTGGAGCTAGGTCGAACTACTTTATATACACAGACAGGCATTTTAGTCCAGTGGCCCCCTCCAGTGAGTCACAAAAGAAATCTGAGGGGTCATGAGATGATTCATGTAACAGGAAAGGAGAAACAACAAAGTTGTGCTTCACAAATTTTGTATTGATTTTTTTTGGGCTTTTTCCTCTTATCTTAGTTTGGATCATTATACCCATTTGGACCCAGGGCTCCAGACTGCGACCAAATGGTCGCATTTTGCGACCAAAATGTGAGAGTGTGCGACTGAATTTTACATCCAGTCGCACATGTGTGACCAGTAAATTTGCCCCCCTATATAATATATGTTTTTTTTTTTTTATGTAATTTTTTTTTTTTTAACACACATTAAACGGGGATTTCAATAAATCCGGAATCTGTGGCAGGCCAATGAGTGTGAGAAGGATAGGGAATGGCCACTGTAAGTGGCTAATGTGTGGAGGGGGAGGGACCTACAGATAATCGAGCGTGTGTAAACATCTGTGGGGAAGGAGACAGATCCGGCTATGCATCTGAACAATGAGCAAGCGAACAATTGACTCGTTCTTCCGACCTGCGGCTAGAAACATACAACAACGATACAGCATGCACACAATTCGTTGGAGTAATTTCGGATACTCTGAAGGGGGAGACTTACAAGAAGATCAAGGATGCTCCGTATATATCAATTATGATCGATGGGGACACCTATGTTTCAACAAAAGAATGCGAAATCATATACGCATGGATCCTGAACGGGGGGGAGGGGGGGGGGGAGTGAGTAAAGGCACAAATTGTGTAGGCCTACTTGTCCAACTGGAATGTTATTGGTCAGTGCCCCTAATGTAATGTTTACATACATTTGTTAAGTATTGTTTTTAACTATGACATGACCGACAGGTTACTAAGCACTTTTTTATTATGAATATATGGTATATATTTTTTAAAATATATTTCTACTGTCATGAAAGCGATGGAGCTGTCGGTTTACCTTCTATGTTGCATGTTCAAAAGTGCACGATAAAATGAGACACTGAATTGAAAACAGCACATTGTAATGTATGCATCTATTATCAAAGTATTTATTAGTAATACAGTGGAAATTAGTAGAAATGTGAATATTTAGTTAGCATGTTGATTTACGATGTGTGCCCCTAAATTTTCTGGTTGTGCCCATAAAATTTTCAATTGGGGGCAACTGTGCTCCTAGTGTAAAAAGTAAGTCTGGAGCCCTGGGACCTACAATCAATTATTTAAATGAAGCCATCTGAGAAGTTCACAGCAGAAATGTCTTTTTGGTGGAACTGCTGACAACTCCGACATCTGAAATGTGGCCGCGAGTAGACACAAGAGGTCACACGGCTATCATCTTCAACAATGCATATTTTCTAAGATTATCATATATGGTTTATGTAGAATCTTAATCTGCATAGTAACTAGTAATTACACCAGTCAAATAAATGCAGTGGAGTAAAAAGTGCCAACTTATTTGCAGCAGTAAACGTGTGTTCCAACACTGCTGTTACCTGATTGCTTGGCGTCTTGCGCATTAATTCTGTCTCCTGTAAGGACCATCTCCATAGCCAGGGATTTGCCCACTGCACGGGTCAGTCGCTGGGTGCCACCCGACCCTGCAGGTAGACAGATGTCATGAACTCTGAAAGCAAGTCTGAACAGGAAGGAAAGTAGATACTAATGAGTCTTTACCAGGAATGGTCCCCAACAGGATCTCTGGCTGGCTGAACTGCGCCTTCTCTCCGGCGTAGATTATGTCACACATCATCGCCAGCTCACAGCCTCCACCCAGCTGAAACAGCAGAACATACAGTATGAAATACAGAAACCATTGTAAGACAACCTGGCTGGTGACCTTTGAGCAGAAATAGCACAAAGTGGCAAAGTTCATTTATTATCGTGTTATACATTTGTGCACCTACTAATTTGCTAAAAACTCATTTTGAGACAGAGTTCAGTTTTATTCTTGTTTTGATTTGTTTCTGGAACATCTGGTGGGTGTTTTTTTTCTTCTTCTTACTCCTTTCTTCTTCTTCTTACTCTTTCCATATTTGATTCATGCTTCGAAAGATTTATATTGTCATTTAAATGTAATGGTTGCATATTGTTTTCTTTTATTTGTTGGAAATCCCACCACCTCTCCTCAATTAAAAAATAGACACTCACAGCAAATCCATTGACAGCTGCAATTACAGGCTTCTTTGATTGGGACACTCTGTTCCAGTGACCCAGTAAGTTTGTCCTGTAACACTCCTGGAAAGTCATATTCTGCATCTCTTTAATGTCCGCTCCCGCTGAAAAACACAAAAAAGTTGAGCTCACTACTGATATATCATTGTACACAAATCCGGAAAAACACACTCAGTTCCCTCACCAGCAAAGGCTCTGTCGCTGCCCGTGATCACAATAGCTCCGACTTCGCTGTCAGCTTCAAGGACATCCAGGGCTTGCCTCAACTCCCTCATCAGCCCTTCACACAAAGCGTTGAGAGCTTTGGGCCGGTTCAGCTGGATGAAACCCACATCACTCTTCTCACCTCGCTTTTCCACCAAAATATACTCGTACTGATCACCTGCATGAAGAGCGAACCAACACTGATGGTCAGATAAGACTTTTGTGCGTTTAGTATCAAGGGTTTCTGCAGGGTTCCCAACGTTAGATTTTAAACTAATGCAAGTAATACCTGTTTCACTGTTAATACTGGCCATTTTCTGCCTTTATTTTGATAGGACAGCTGAAGACATGAAAGGCAAGCAGTTAAAAGAGTGTGCTAAGAAATCATTCTGTTGTTGATACTGTACTTAAATTGCCAATTGACAAACTCAATGTCTCTAGAGACTGAAGCTGTAGCATGTTGATTGACATGTTTTAAGAGTTCAGATAGAGCCTGTATCAGGGCCATATTTAGTTCAATATGTTATATGTCACTTTTTGGTAGCCTACTGTACTTAAATGGCCAGTATGTACTTTATTGTCTTCATTCACTGAAGCCTCTAGGTTTACAGGCTTGTGGTGATGCGCTATGTGCTATAGGTGCCAAAAAAATATGTTTGGTACTGTCAATTTGTTTTGTTTTGTCATGGTTCATGTGTGGAACAAACATTAGGCTACACTTCGTGAGAAAAAAATTGTGGCAGAGAATCGTGATATCAATTCTAAGCTAAAAAAATTGTGATTCATATTTTCCCCGAATCGTGCAGGCCTACACGATAAGCCGTCTTAGCTACTATAGCTAGCAGTGGTGAAAGTGCCACCGACAATTTATGCCTAACATTACTGCCAATGGTTGAGGCAACCACGGGGCACAGACCGCAAGTCCGTACAGAGGGTGTGAGTCCATCATCCCCTCCATTCAGGACATCCACAAACGGCTACTGCTTTTATTTTTTTCTCTATGTACTGTACTGCACTGTACGGATGGATGACAATACAATCTCTTATCTTTAGAAGCTGTAAATCACTGCACATCTCTGCAAAATCACCCAGATTGCTGTCACATCTGTGGAGCAGTCTCTGGTCCGAAATCATCACTACTGTCTGATGTAACTCTTTGTTTTAGAATGACATTTTTCATGTATTATCATTACTTTCTATTACACATGTGTGGACCCACAAATTAATCTGGGAAGTTATAGAAGTAACACTTTTAAATTCCATTTAAGGGTGGACTTTCCCTATACACGTTAAGGGTCCTCAGGTCAATAACATGTTAAGAATGATGTTCTTCCATTAAAGTCACTCAAACGGACAGAAACGGATGAATTCAAGAACAAACTGTTAGCTAGCCTAGCAGCCTGCTGCACAAGCGTTGTACATTCAATGACGCAGGTTTCTTGACAGTGTGGCAGCCGCAGGGCCACTTGGTCATGCTGCCCCCCAACAGGACAGGAGAGAGCAGGTTTAGGTTAACATTAATTAAACTAAACAGCTAATGTAAGTCGAAACTGCCTGCGAGCTTCTCCTGTACTATACGGTAATTCCTCTACTATGCGACAGTAGGTCTCGTGGTTATGACACAATCGTTAGCCTATTTTTACAAAAACGTCTACTACGGAGCCATAACGTGAGATACAAGGTAATGGAGCCTTTAATACATTGTCGTGTTTCTTTAGAAATAAACAATGGACAAATTAAGTCTTTAAACGCTTCAGATGTAAAGTTATTCGCTGTCAAAGTGACGCCAAAATGAATGTCAGTCAATGGAATGCTAACGGGGGGTGATGGCTTATTAGCATCAAAATGGCGCCGTAGCGGCTTCGCTCTGAGGAGGCAGGCTTACCCCCCTTGTTAAAAACACACACCTGAGCTGTAGAGGCGGCACGCAGACAGAACAGCCGGCGCTGCTCTAGGGGACTTCAGGAGCGAAGCAGCACTTCTACAGAGGAAAGCCATGACAGCGACAACAGCAATTGTTGTTATCAATGTTGCTGGCAGCTCCGTCCGCTTGCGTCTTCTTCTTTGTTGGTGTTTTCACGAAATAAACGAAGTCGAGTTACCGCCACCTTTTGTATGCGGTGTGCAGAGCGCGATATGTTTTTCCCCACTATGGCCACGCCAAGACCCGCCTTTCAATAGCTACTATTGGCCAGGGGTCCATGCTTACACTAAGGTAACGTAACCTGATTTGTTCAGGTCCTAACCTTAACCACTCGAGGTCAAATGCCTATTTTGCGTGGAGCAGTGTGTTAAGCTTCTTCTGTCTTGCTTTATGCATATAGAAGAATTATCTTTATTGTCATTATACTCAGTACAGGTACTATGGAATTTCGCATGGCCTATTATGTATATCTGTCTAATATGTACATCCTGGTAAAATTGACAAAATGTCTCGTTGTTAGAATATCGCGTAAGTGTTCAAGTAAAAATATCACGATTTTCACGATAAAAATATTTTTAAAAGGATAAAATACACATATTTGGTAAAATATGCGTTAACCACAAAATCTCAATGTGAAAATGTTATATGAAGAGATCATATACAACTACACTGAGTTATTTATTATGTTCAGCAATAGATCCCTTTTCAATCTCCAAGAGAAACTAAACACAACACCCCTAGCAACATGTATCAACAAGTTAACCTGATTTTCGTATACATAAAGCAGATGGAGAAATGAATCAGTCAGCACATTTAAAAAAGCTCTTATTCCAAAATAAGATCCCTAATAAGAAGCTTGTTTTAACTAGATTTCAGGTTTGACTTCGTGACCGCGCTGCGCGTTCTCGCAGTCATCTGCATGAACGAGCCTGCATCGTCCGTGACAATCCCTTTTCATCTTTCCTCGAGTGCCAAAACATAAGGAAGGATACAAAAACACGGAATAAGGTAGGCACCAATCATTAGGATATAATGGTTAACATGGACGTGGGTGTATATATGCATACAGTGCATTTCTTTTTTTAATGGTGGTGTGATTCCTTCAGGCTACAGTAGCGTACAGGCTAATTCATGAGAACAGTGAGATGAACATCATGCATGCATGCATTTGTAAAATGTTTTATTGATATCATCGTACGTATACTATTGAAAATATGTTGTACATTTCTTGTTAATGGCCCAGTTACCTGCTAGAGGTCAATAATGCTTTTTAAATGATGGCCTATTACCAACAAACATGCCATATTTTGCATTCTTTTATAACCATCAATAGACAGAATGTTATTTCATGTATATTCTCTAGTGAGCATATTTATTTTTAAACTGACCTACTGTAATGAAGAGGGGCAGTCTGCAACACAGACATGTCTTTAGAAAGACAACACTGAACACTAGGGACATCTCACATATGTTGAACAGTTGTGTAATCTGAGTTCTTCAATGCTGTTAGTGTATTAGCCTGTCACACCAGAGTAGGGTAATGCATTTTATACAGAATTGATTAGTGAGCATCGGCTGCAGCTTTATGCTAAAATGTCCTACCAACCAAAATCAAAAGAGAATTCTTTGTTTTACAGCTACATACTCAAGATATATGGTTAATTTCTCAAAAGGTGCAGCGTAACCACCACAAGTAGGTCTAAAATGTGCTTCTTTGCTCCATTGTGCATTCTACCTGCACAGATGTCAGGAATGAACCAGGTAGTAGCAACATGCTGGACCTGCCTCCTGCTATCTGCTTTCCTGTGTGAGCCGGTGCTATCCAAGGGCGGTCGTGGAGGGTCCCGGGGCTCCTCTCGAGGCTCCCACTCCCGCAGCTCCACAGCAGGGAGTTACCGGGGAGGAGGCGCCTATGGTGGGACTCGCTCTCGCGTCAGGGTGGCAGGGCGGTCGTCCGCAGTGAGGGTGGCAAGTGCAGCAGCAGCAGGGGCAGCAGTAGCAGTAGCGTTAACAGCGGATAAATGGTACGCCTCTGCCTACCGCCACAGCAAAGCCGACAACTCAGAAGAAGAGCTGGATTACTACAACAGGACCAATTACTTTGATGCACAAATGTCAGGCTCAACTCAAAATGGATCATCTCTCTCCCAACTGGTTTCTATCATTATTGCAACATTTTCCCCAAAATATGGACTTTTACTGGACAGTATACTGTAGATACAGCTTATTTTTTTAGGATAAGTTCCTGATTCAGTCTAAGACTGACCTTCTGCCCTGGATCTGAATATAATGTGCAGGACTGGCTAGAACCTGCAGTGGGAAGACAAGTTAGAGGTGCAACACAGTGGTGGAAGGACACAGAAATTACAAAAAACATCACTGTACTGTATGTTTTTAGACATATAATCATCTATACCAACAGATAAATACCCATTATCAACACAGTATTCAATGTGATATTTCACCTCGCCTTTGTCAAACCTGTCAGTGTGTGGAACAGAAACTGAGGCCGAACACAAGAATAATAACTAGCTTCCTTCCCTAAAGCTTGATTCCTAGATCTAACTGTGAAAATGTTTTATCAGAAAAATCAATAACCTTCATAAAGTGTTATCAAATTGCAGACTGCCAATTTTAATAGTACTGTCAAACTTAATTGTATCTTGAAAATCGAATAATATGCAGAAAAGTGCAAAGTGAATGACCAGCATCACTGCTCTGTACAACTGAGGTAAATCATTCGTTAGCAGACTTGGGTCTAAATATAAAGCCTGAACCTGCAGGAGTTTATGTACAACACTGAAGTCATTCCATAAAGTTTCTAAAGAGTCAAAGCATCAAGTTGGCACCAGCATTAGACTGTCCCTGAAATTAAACTGCCACGTGTAACTTTTTAAATATTCTTAAATTGGACTTTTTAACCTCAACCAACATGCTTTTTTTTTTTACTCCATTCTATCTGCAAAATTTAATTTCAAGACTGAATTCAAACATCTATTTATGGAGCTAGTCAAGTCAATTATATTTATATAGCCCAATATCACAAATTTCAAATTTGCCATAGGGGGCTTTACAATCCATACAACATAGGACAGCCTCTGTCCTTTCCGAACATAGTCGTACAGCAGTCACTGGCGTGGCCATAACGATGATTATCTACAATAAGACAAGGCAAATGACAATATTTCGAGTTGGGAGAGCTAAAACTGATTTTCCACAATCATCTTGAATTTCTGTGCAATTCATATCCTTTTATAACACCTGAAATTTAGCCATTTCATTTCTCAGACCTGTGTATGAACTACATCATGGTTGAGAAGAGACACTAGAAAACAAACTGCTGCTCTCACTGTTATTTATGGCTCTGATGGTCTGTCTATCATCCCACAAAAGCTTTTTACCTGCAGTAGACACTCAGGAGTAACAGACTGTTCCATATGAATAAGTGCACTCTACGATATGATACAACACTTATGTACATAATAAATGAAGAGGTTAACACTGTCTTTATGCTAATAAATATCCTGTTTACACCATATCAGATATCTGCCTCGTGTATTTCTAAAAGCAAAGTGGAGAAAATTCTGTATCTGAATCAACTTAAATTCTTTTATTTGCAAAGGATACAGTGCTTAGGTACATCATCCATAAACAAAACAGAGTGCATCATGTCCCCAAAATGTCTTCCAGGTTGAGGGAAAACTGGTAAATCCCAGAAACAGTCTCTGGTTGTCTTCATTATAATGTCTCAGGTCAGTCCAGCATTACTTGTCCCAGTTCTCCTTTCCTGAAGGCTCTTATGAAATCGTAAGCTGCTGCTGTGTAGTTTGGGACAGTGATGGTGATGTTCCCTGAGGAAGACGAGGAACAAACATTTTCTTCATAGGACTAATCTTAAAGACGTTAATATGATAGTGACCACACGTCAAACTCTTGGCAAGAATAGGTGTATTTTCAAAATGTCGTATTATTCCTTTAACTCAATATAATTATTAACAATTCTGTAGAATTAGCGCTTTCTTACCCACTCCAGTAATGGCTTTGACCCGTTGCGTCTTTCCAAGTTTTACAGCAATGCGTTTGAGGACATGCTGGATGTCATTGCTCGGCTCTTGGAGGTCATATTTCTCCACATAACTACACACACACACACACACACACACACACACACACACACACACACACACACACACACACACACACACACACACACACACACACACACACACACACACACACACACACACACACACACACACAGTAAACTATCTCAGTGATGTGAAGCAAAAGGAATACACTGACCATATTTTAAAGTTCAGTCAATCATACCTGAACTTTCCAAGCCTGTTCAGAGAATAGAGTAAGTAGTCAGCTATAATGTCTTCACCCACCAAATGGTCCAGAATAGTTCCTGGAGGAGGAAAGAAAAATATCAAAATATTTATTGAGCACATCTGAAAATGTGACAGCAATTCCACTGAATACAGTACATTGTTATGTTGAGAAAAACTAATAATGATCCTGTTCTGCTCACCACATAAAGCCAGCTTCATCCCCGTTTCAACACTCTCAATCTTAGGAGGCAAGACTCCTGGTGTGTCTAACAGATGCATTATGGGTCGCTCACACACCTGAGGACAAAGACAGCTACAAATACTGTGCAGATGGACACACACAATGAACACACGCACACACACACGACACCCACCTGAATTTTAGTCAGGACCGCTTTAGTTATACCTGGCTCCCCACCTACTCGTGATGCACGACCTGGAAATTTGTGTATATAATATTCATGAATCATCATACTGAATAAATGTCCAAGAACTATCATACTTTATTATACAAACCTTTTTTCAAGTTTGTTCTTCTCAATGAGTTAATAAGAGATGACTTCCCCACATTAGGCACTCCAATCACCATCAGGCAATAATTTGTATTCTGAAAATTTTACATGACAAGGTTAGAGCATGGCCAACACATTTGCCTCCAATACCTTAAAATGTGAATAGTGAGAAAAATATAATGAACCTAAAAGTGGAAATAAATGGGACCAAGTGGATTCAGCTCCACCGAGGCAATAGAAAATACGCTTTAGAGTCACAATGAAATTTTAGTAAGCATTAATTAATATGTGATAACATTGTTGAGATAGGAGCAAACTGTGAGTGTTATCTTTGTAATTGTGTGGTATTTTTAAGATATGTCTCTGATATATCTCATGTAGCTTCTTGCAGATATGTTTGTATGGGTGTATATGTTGGGTGATAGGTAAGCATACCTCATCTCTGTTAAAGCGTGGTTTGCTCTCAATAATTTCCACCACCA
Organism: Gymnocephalus cernua; assembly: GCA_023631565.1. Lineage (NCBI taxonomy): Eukaryota > Metazoa > Chordata > Actinopteri > Perciformes > Percidae > Gymnocephalus > Gymnocephalus cernua. The sequence continues at coordinate 17,012,296 of CM042437.1, read as the reverse complement.
GTGGCACTAACTACAGAAAAAACAGGAATCATTTGCACATTAATGCTCGTACTTTTTATTTCATATCAGCTGAGGACAAACTGTCAAACGTTTAGTATCCAGTGATGACCTTTACCTTTTTGATGTTGTCATCTCTCTGCTTCAAAGAGTCTGTGAAGAGAACATTTCTCACCCCGTTTTTTTCTAGCTTCTTCAGGATTCTCTGCAGGGCAAATGTAAATACATAATTTTGTGTTAGATTTTGAACAGCTGATAACATGAGTCTGAAAAATAGCAGCAAGACTTTTGACCTGCTTATTGGACAGATCAGAAAGGTCCATCTTGTTGAGAATTAGCAGGTGGGGTCGGACATCTAGAGTCTCCTGAAACGCAGGGTTTCTTCCAGAAAAGGGGATGTCCTTAATGTTAAAGAAAATCAAACAGTTCTCGTTTTACCTCTGCAGTAAAAAGAGGTAAAATGCTAGGATTTTTTTAAATGAAGTAAAAAAAAAAAAAGGCTTCTTCTTTAGGTTGTACCAAGGTCAGGATTTAATCACAAATGTGAATGTGTCTTTGATAGCAGGGCTCCTATCATCTATAAAGCTTCTGTGGAGATTCTGGCACCAATAACACTAAAATCTTTTAAAACTTTTAGAAATGTGCTTTAAAGTGGTTCTTTTGTCATTTTGAAGTCTTAGTTCAGAGTACCTCACTTGATCTAATCCTGCTTTTATTATTTTGTTGTTGTGATTCTCTCAATTGTATTAGTTGTGATTAGATATTCTACCTGACTGTTGCTGTGTTTTGTAAAAAGTGTAACCTTGGTTTAAAAGTGCTATATAGATATTATTATTGTTACAACAGCAGGTAATCTTCTAGTACTACCAGCAGGTCAATAATACTAATGCTATGATCACATAACCAGTATTCATTACGTCTGTTATAAAAAAAAAAGATGGCACTCAGCACTGCTATATTCTATCGTTAATGCAGTAAAGAAAAAGGATATTCTGGCATCATGGACTTCTATGACGCAGTCCACACTCTTCAGGCTGGCTCTCATCTGCTTGAGTCCTGCACACGGTCAGGTTGAACTACTATTACAGCGATTATATTACATACAATACTGCTTGCTTTACACAAGGGACAGACGTGTATGTTCTAATTGCATACATATCGTACATTTGACATAACTTAACTTAGACTTAACTTTTTAAGCAGAGCGGTTACCTTTAGCCATGTGTCCGGGGAACCAATGAGCCACTTCCCGTGCACCAAAGTCAAACACGGTCCTGAACTTGCCGACATTACGGAGTACATGATACAGTTTCATGGCTGCTGTTCATCTAAATATGACTACGCTTGGATTTCATTTGTATTAACTAAAGGCTTATTTTGACCGGCTAGCTACACTGGGCGTGTTGATGATGTGCTTCACTGTTTACATGCCGACTCGAAACAACTTTGTTCCCATGTTTGTTCCGGCTTCTTCTTCTGTTTTTTTTGTGTGTGCAGTTTATACGCTAATGGGCGCGTTACTGCCCTCCGCAGGATAAAACACTGAATTACTTACTGTCACTTAAATCGTGCAGGAACCATAGACAGTATATAAAAGGCAGGAACATTTGTAATCAGTTGGTGGCTGGTCTTCTTTCACCATTTATTGGCAGATTCCTACCAACGTCAAAGTGCATACTTTGCTTTGTGACTCTTTCTGCAGAATATTTTGGCATACTGATTTTCTGTTTAACAATGATCACATGGCCCAGATGTTATTCAGTCTGGTGTGTCCCAACATCAACATTGTTCTGTTCTTGAGGATAGATTTTAGTTTTTAAAATCTAATATCAATGTAGTGTAGCTTGTGGTTGCATTACCTTTTTAATACTTTTTTTTTTTAGATAAAATTAAATTTTTGGTAAGTTTGTGTCAGTGAGGTCTCACTGGGTAGCTTTGGCCTGTAATGTGAATAATATATTAATTCAATGTTCTCCAGTCTAAACACTTTCTATGGCCAAGTATGTCACAATATTAAAAATGAATCATAACGTGAGAACAGGATTATGCAGGTGCAAAAGGTAAGGAAATTTTGAACAAGTGAAACTGAACTTTATTAAATGTTTACGCATAAATGTGGGAATTAATTTTGTCACATATTGTCATTTGCCTTGTCTTTGTCACACATTAAAATAATTTATTGCAAAATGTATAATTTATCAATAGATTAATTACAATCAATGCATAAACAATAAGTTAGCAAAGCCTTAAGTCATCATTCTTAAAACAAGACAATGAAGATCCAAAATCACTACTAATTCTTACAACTGCAATGCTGTTAGACTGATTTGTAAACAGGATTACGGCATTATTTCAAAGTGAATTCCTTATTTTTTCTTTACTAAAAATATACAAAGAGTTCATGCATCAGTTATTTAAAGCTTCATCCTTAATGTGTTTAATGAAAATATCATTACTGCATCAAATCAAATCTCTGCTGTTCTTTTAAAGCTTGGACTTGGGTGGCTCCGACGCACTGATGGAGGAGTAGTGAGAGATGAGCCTGTCAGCTTCTCTCCACCCAGTGAGAACAGCTCCATGGACAGTGGAGTAGTAGCAGGGATGAGTAGCCTCTCCAGCAAACAACACCTGCAGGGGCTGAAACGGACCAAATATTTACAAAAAGTCTTACACATTGGTTAATTATGTATGAGTTGATGGTTATGCTCAGTGCAAACATGTGTTGGAGTATGAACATGTGAGTACTTGTGACTGTGATCCCTTCGTAGGCAGGGGCTCCATCATGTTGTCCAGGTCCTGCGCTGAACAGCCTATTCCTGGGTAACTGTAAGATCCGCATGTCCAGGGGTCATGAAACCACTGGGAGCGCAGGACTCTCCTAGGGGTGATGGTAGGGTTTCCTAAACACACACACAGTTAGTCTGCGAGTGATGACAGAGATCATTTTAAAATGGCACTTTAGACAGAAACATTTTTAGAAAATGTAAACATCCTGCTGTGGAAGTAATGCGCTCTGAATGGAGAACTGTTGCCTAATCCTGATTTATTTAGACTCACCTGTAAATCTGTGGATGAGTTGTGTGATGGTGTGTGCGACCTCTTGTTCAGACAGTGTCTCCATATACTCTGACTCATGCCCAGCAATCCAGCCACACAAAACATGGCCATACCTGAAAGTTAAACCACAAACAGGACTGCATTCAATTAAAATGATTTATCAGTTATTTTCCATTTAATACAACATGCACCAGGCAAGCAATCATAAGCATGTGTGGTTGTTGACCTTTCGGTGGGTTTCAGCACAGTGAAGCCAAACAACTTCTTTATCCAGGATCTCTGTACATCTGGCACGTGGTCCACCATGACATCCTGAATCATGACAAGAGATGAAACAAACGCTTCAAACCCTCGCATGCGTTCAATTGTTTTGCTAACTAGTGGCCTAAATATCAAACTTTTTTTGTGAGATGTTTGGATGGAGAATAAGACAAAATGGCTACTCTGTCATGGAGAGTAATCCTTAGCCAGTGATCGTGTTAAAAACTGGTCAAAGAACCCCTTATTCTTGGTAATGATGAGGAGGAGGGCAAGGAATTTCTAGTGATAGATGAAGACGATAAAATAATTTCTATTGCTTTCTATTTTCATGTCTGTTCAGTTTTTTCACAATGAACACATTTTAGAAAGAGATGTGACTGAGGTAAGCGAGGAGCCATGTTAGCCAACGAAAGCATCCCATGTTTAATCCTACTAAATCATAATACGTATAGATAGTTGGAGATGTTGGCCTGCACTCGTTTCTGGGGTGTGGTGCTTGGTGGACGTTACGGGGCACACAGCGCTGGACCGGTGTTTCCCCCCCCCAACACAGACAGAGACTGTATTGGCTATATCGCCATCAAAATCTCGGCTTATTCAAGTATTTTAAATAAAGTATTACTGAGTCTGGTGTTTATGCACATACTTTAGAGTAAATGTAAACCTTTATTTATTGACTACATGTCTCACCTCATCTTCCCACACAAGATGGATTATCTCACAGTCAGCATCCCACCACGGTGAATCAAACTCCACCAATATTTTATTGTTTGTTCCAAAACCTAGTCGCTGGATGGAGTGCAGCTTGTGAAGAGGGAGAAGAGGACGAAACAGCGCTAAATGGTGCTTCTTCAGGTATCCTGATGAAACAGAAGAAAACAGAACAAGTTTGGTTATGTCAATACTGAATAGCTTGCATTTTAACTGTTTAAAACACCAGAAATTCACATTTTATTAATGTTTAACTGTGATTAATCTGCAGAATAAGAGAGATGTTATGCTTGAGAAAATGTGTACATATTTGTTTACAAGCAAGTTCACAAGTATTTGTTGACAAATGTAATGCTTGATTACATAATGCTTTTGGCAACAGTAACTGGTTGAGAATGTTAAAGGTCTTGTTAAAAGCTGAGATGTAGCACAACCCTTAACATTTCATGCACTGAAATAGAAAATAGCAAACTGGTGTCTGATTCTACCTAGAGGTACTGTGACAATAACATGATCTGTAGTAATCCTCTCCCCATCATCACACTCGATCGTCACAGGGTTTTCTCTCTTCTCTGTGTTGTTCCAGTGGACACAGCGGACGGCCTGATTGTAGGTCACTAAACCACTGGGAAGCTCCGACATCAAGTTTTTGACTAGACCTTCATAGCCACTGAAAGAAATAGAAAATGCTGTTTAAGTCAAACAGACACTCACATGTGTGCTGAAACAATCAGTTAATTACAGCTATAGTGCGTAGTTTTTGTCTCCCCCATGAGGAATTCTATGTAAAAATTGTAGTACAACAACACAAAGAAATAAAGAAAACATGCATTTATACCTAACGACTTCATGACATTGATTATATAAATAATGGTTAGTTGCTGCACTAGATTGTAAGTATGCAATGTTGGAATACGAACCCTGGGAATGTACAGTCCAGTCCAGGTAGAGTCTTGTATAAGCCAAATGCCCCCAGGCCCACCTCATCCATGCTGTGACAGCCAGTAACACCACACTCCACCTTCAACATGTTACTGATCACACACAGTCGCAGAGATCTGGTGGTTGCATCAATATCTTTCCACTCCTCTGCTGCTCGTCGTTTAGCCTGCCCCAAACAACAAGCAAAAAAACTCTTTATTCTAGCAAGACTCTGTTTATTATCAAGAACATCTGAGATATTCCAGCCAATTCAGGCATCATCCAGTATTATTATTGTTATTATTAGTATAGCCACAGAGAGAAACATACCTCTGACCGTATGAAATCTCCCACACAAGCCCAGGGTTCTCCTCCTTTACTCTCAAATTCTGAACTCTCATAAATCAGCTCGGCAAACATCTCCTGAGCAGGATAGATGTCCTCAGCGTTCAGCTTCCGACCTGCACACATTACAGTTATACAACATACAGAATACTAATTAAGAAAATATCATCAGATAACAATCATATGCTACACTATTAATGACACTGGCTATCATTAAATACAATAATGCAAAAGCACTTGTAAGCGCAGCTGTAATTCATTTTAGTTTGGTCTATTCTGCTGAAATACTGGTTTCACACTGTCCTTGTCATTCTAGTTTTAGTTTAAATAAAGATATGCATAAGTGGATTTCTACAAAGCACACACTTAAGAACTCAGGCTTGAGCATAACACTCAATGTTCAACTACCTTTACCTGTGACTTGTGTATGTGACTGCTGTAAACACACAATTAAGAAATCAAGTACTCTGTCTATAAGACTGACCCCTCAGACACATTTGAAATAATATGAAGGCGACCTGAACTGCTGAAAAAGTTTGGAACCCAGGGGGGGTGTCCTCCGACATCCATGGCCTGGTTCTCTGGGGTGAGGGCCTCTGGATCCAGCAGCCTGTACTGACGGGCAAGACAAAACACTGGGTTCTCCTCGGACGGTCCATGGATCCAGTTTGCTCCTATCTCAACAATGTTATCACCTGCAGTCAGATGGAAAAAAGTGTGTGGTTGCAGAGAAGAAAAGTTATTATTAACCTGGGTATTATTGCTTATTGTTTATGACTGTATCAACCCTAATCATCTCTTGTACGTTATTTATCAGTTAGTCACATTATTTATAACACAACATGTAACTGGAAGACTACCTTTAGACTGTAAAGGTGGGAACAGAAGCCATTAACGAAATGACAGTGACCTTTGAGACTCCGCGAGAAAAAGTGGTTTGATCATTTCTTAAAACAGACTAAAAGACAAACTGCAGTCAAAGTAAATAGTTGTCTCACACAGACGCTCACCCAATCTGCCGGTTTTGATTCTTCCTCCGCTTCTTGCCGTCGCTTCAAGTATCCGCACATCATGAAATCCAGCGTTAGCGAGTCGGTGTGCCGCTGCTATACCTGATATCCCGCATCCTATAATGACTATTTTAGCGTTCACACTCATGAGCGTAGCTGGACCTGCACTGCAATACTATCACAGACAGTACCCGAGTCCTTCCTTCCTGAAGAGAAAAGCGATAGGCGGCGACTCTTCCGTTTAAGAGTTTCAAAATAAAACTCGTTTCTAGAAGGCTCAAACCGGCTGGAACTGAAGAAGTGACTGTAATAATATATTTTTTCACTCCATGTTTTGCCGTTTCTTACCTTATTATCAAATTGGCTTATACACAGATCTAAACAGAATTTGCACATATGAACAACGCATTTTGTTTTAAAACTGACCAAATTTATTTAATGTATTTATTGTTAAGGAAGAAATGCATACCATGTCTTGTGTTTTGAACAATTGTAGAATAACTTAAAGTTACTATGCTTCTGTCAGATGTCAGCCTTTTCTATGGCAATGTATAAGGGTGAGGGAGATAGTGAGTGATCGCACCTTAGATAAGCAAGTAACTGCGCCTCCGCCTGAAGTTGTTTTTACATCGTTGTGTCTTTATTCTAATAAAACATCTAAAAGGAACATCTTGTTCTGATCGATGCCCCTTGGTGGCCACAACCCTTTCAAAGACCAGCCAAGATATACAGTCCTTCCCAGTCACCAAAACAATCGTGTTAGTGTTTGCTGAATAACATTAACACTCAGACAAGAATGTCATTGCACTAACATTCCTTGTAGGCCTACTTAGTGGTTTTATGCAAGTGAAATCCTTTTAATTTAATTATATACAGGTGTAAAATATGTTGGCCTATTTGCGGTATTGCAATGTTATATATTGTTCACTACTAGAGCTTATTGATGCATTAGATAGCCATTTTGATGTAATGTAGGCCTAATAGCTATTTTTTTTTTACACTTTTCTCCAAACACAAACCTTGATATAACATTATTATAGGCCTAAATACAAAAATATAGTTATTTATACAAAATGAAACTATAAAATAGAAAAATAAATGTTATTTGATTAATCAAATGGCAATAATGGTCAAGGTTGGTCCACCAAATATTACAGTCTTTCTGTTTTGGAACTGTGGGAAAACGGAACAGACCTCCTCTCTCAGGATACCATCTTTGTGAAATGTTGATAGGTTCCCACACCCCCACACCCCCACACCCCCCCACCCCCCCCCCCCCACCCCCCCACCCTCACACACACACACACACACACACACACACACACACACACACACACACACACACACACACACACACACACACACACACACACACACACACACACACACACACACACACACACACACACACAGGAACTAGCTGGCAAAGAGGGTCACTCAGAAGAACAATTCTAATCTGTGCTCCAGCCGCTGTGGAAGTACAGGAAATAATAAAGATGGCTGTTTTCTTTGTCCGAAGTCTGAGTCGGTATGTGTGGTGTCAGCAGAGATCCAACAGCATTATAAAGGCCACACTAAAACGTATTTATTACATAAAAAGGTCCAAGTCAGAGAAAACACGATCAAAAACAGCTTGTATAAATATTCAAATTTGCTGTAAGAATTTTCATACAAAATGCAAATATATTAATTGTAGAAATATCAAAGCAGTGATACACTTCACAGTAATAGCAGTAACCGATAATACAAACTGCTGAGATATGTTATTCTAAAAGTAGTAGCACATTGGTGTATGGTATGGTTCTATTGCAGCCTTTACTTTTACCCTTTTACCTTTACCTCTACATTCACTACAGTATTGGCAAATGTTCCCATAGTAAATCAACAACCCTAGTGTTGAACCCTCCCTTCCACACACACACACACACACACACACACACACACACACACACACACACACACACACACACACACACACACACACACACGCGCTACATTATTATAGTGCGTACAGAGACACTCATACTCTGTCACTGGTCTGAGCTCTTCCTTCGAGCTGATGTTGAATCATAGACTTCAGAGCGCTGTACCTGCCGAAGTGAGAAAACACACGATTAAAGACTTCATCTCTGACACACTCTTACACTTACAAACAGGCACTCAAATACACACATTTTGGTATATACAAAATAAATAAACGGAGTGTGACTAATAAACCTTTTAGTTTTCTTATTTCAAATCTTATTGAAGTGTTTCAATAAGATTTGAAATAAGAAAACCTACAATGTGTTACTTGGTATGTGGCTGACAAGATTTTAAGCAGGAAATTAAGGTTAAACTGTTAAAACTTGTTACAATTATATAGTCTAAAAAAAATACAATTTCCAAACAGCTGGACACTAGTTTTAAGTAACCGTTTCTCCAACAGGAGTAAACAAAGCAAAGTTGTTGGGGACTATTTCCATCTGTGCATATATACTTACGGCAGCAGAATTGTGCATGCGGGATTGCCTAAAATATAAACTACAGTTCCCATGTTTATTGAAATGAAGGAACATATCACCCAGTGGGACGACAGGGAGGGTCAGTGGCACAGAGGAATAAGCTAACAGGCAATACTTGTTAGTAGGATCAATTCATTGCTAGTTTTTGTCTTACACACACACACACACACACACACACACACACACACACACACACACACACACACACACACACACACACAGTTACAGAAATCTCATTTAGATGAGTTTATGATTACACAATCTTGCAAACAGTGAGTTAGGAATGTTTCACACAAACACTGTCCTCATTACAGTAAAAGTCTTGTTTTGATTTCCGGAATCAGTCACAGTTATTAAACAAGGCTTTGTCTAGATTGTAAATGGACTGTATTTATATAGCAACTACTCAAAGCATACATAGTACAGGAACCATTCACCATTCACACACATTAATACACTGTGGCCGACATTCACACACATTTACACTCCAATGCACAGCATCGGGGGCAACTCGGGGTTCAGCGTCTTGCCCAAGGACACTACAACATGGAACTGCAGGGCCAGGGATCGAACCACCAACACCAACCGCTCTACCACTGAGCCACAGCCGCCCCTTGTAATTGTAACCAGATTGTTTGCTGAGTGGAATGACTCTTGACTTACTTTTTGGTCAGCTTGTTTATCTCACGTTCCTCTTCCTCTTTAAGTTTCTCTACAAAGCTGTCTAAAACAGGTATCTCAAACTTTATGTATTGGGCAACCTGGGGAGAAAAAGATTCAAACATATCAGCACATATCATATTAGCAAGAGCAGGCTACACATATCCTTGATTACTTGCACCCATACTGTAAGTACACGGGCATCCCAAAACAGCGTTCATTCCTCTTTTCTCTGTCCATATAAAAACATGAAAACAATAAAATAACTAGAGAATGCAATTTCTGAAGAAATTGCGGTGTGAATTCTGTATGTTGAAACACTGATTGCTGGCTTGAATTGTGTAAGAAGAAGGTGAAGTAGTGAGAATAGTTGGAAAAGCTGGAATGGGTTTAATTAGTATGAAAAAAGGAAAAAAGGAGGAGAGGAAGAAAGAAGAAAAGAAAGAAAGAAAGGAGGAGAGGAGGAGAGAAAGAAATGAGGAGAGGACAAAGGAGGACAGGAGAAGAGGAGTTGTCAGTTAACAATGTCATGATGGACTGACTGAACAACTGATAGGAAATAAAAGGTGAATAAATAAAAACTACGGCTAGAAATACTGTAGAGGCAAGTTATTTGGTTGAACTGACCCTTTAACTTGTGTTACCAAGTTGATCGTATAAGAGTGATTCCAATCATAAACAATCCAGAAAAGTTCTCCAGCAACAAGTTTTATTTATTACTCAATCACAACACTCTGTCGGCCATCTCAGACTATTGTTACATCGGTCTTAAAACAGGATACCTTTTCTTAGCGTGCTAAATTTAACCTAACTGTCTATCATTGGTCCATTGTGTCATTGTGTGTCTATGTCAGGGACTACACAAAAAATAAAAACAGGGTCACTCATCCAGACCAACATGAGAGAACATAGAGAGTGGTAGCAGGAGGCCAAGACTCACATCATATGTGACTTCCTCTCCCAGGTCGGCCTCCGTGATCAAGATCTTGGAGATTTTCTCACAAGGCCCATAAAGCACACGAGCCACCAGCGGGTATTCACCATCCCTCAGTCGGGTCTTTTCTACAAGGACATAGACGAAGGAAACAAGTGACCACAAACACACATAACGCAACATTATTACTGACAAAACCACAATAAAAGTTATAACTTACCGCCAGACTCGTGCACCATATAAAGGACAAACTCTTCTGATTTATTCTCCACCTTAAAACGACACGAATACAGATTATTTCTAGTTTTACTGAAACACCTCTTGAGATGTAACCAGTGTGTTACTGCTTACCCTAAACTTGTGTAGCAGCAGGTTGAGGACTTGTCCAGTCGTCATGGAGCTGTTCACTCGTACGTTTGTGACTGAACCATAGGCTGGAGTAAATACAGATGTCTGAAAGCAAGAGAAACAAAACATGTAGAAATATCTGAGAGGGCACAAAATAATATGAACTTTGCTTCATCAACACTTGAGTAGAGATTCCTGGACTTCCTGAACACGTTGGACATTCTAAATAGGAAGGAAATCACTCGGTCTAAAGTTGGTTTCTGTTCAATAAAAACACACACATTGTATTCAGGAGAAACTGATGAAGGAACGCAGTGTAACCTTGTACTCTGTGGCACATTAATGAAATCAGCCCACAGCAGGCTCAGTACAAGTACAGGCACACCCACACAGGAAACTTCTGCCAATATGCAGCTGGAGATGTGTCAACAACGGGATACATTAATGTGCGTGTCTGTTTATTGTACCTTATGGTTGTAGAAGTGTCCGTTGATTGAGAACCTGTGTGTGCGCAAGCGCTGCAAATCTCTGGCAGTGTGCGTCTTCGACCTCCTCTGAACCCGCATGAAGGAAGCATCACTCCTGGTCCTCAGCAGCTGAGGAGATTCCTCGTCCTCCTGACCGCCCATGTCCCCACCTCAGGGTCAACAAAAACACACCACTCTTGACACATGCATCAGATGGTGCCTGTTTTTACATACAGCAGCTACGCATGGCAGTTAAACCAAAAATAAGAATTTGCACACATTTGCAAATAGTTTTACACAAAGATGGATCAACACATGGTGTTCAACATGCCATTGTTTTCTTTTAGCTTTTATTGTCTGGTCTGAGTTTGTAACCAGTAATTTTGATAATCGCATATGGTTTGGAGGACGACATTTTAAATGACTTTTATTCAATTAGTTCAGACTAATTTCAAGTAACTGAATCAATTAGTCCACATTTGTTTGTTAGCCCACTTTACAGTATTTTACAAGGAATCAAATAATTGGCTACATACTACAACAGTTTCCCCATTTGTTCAAAAAAGCCCCTCGATACTCTTTAACCCAAAGTAGTGTTGGTTCTCCTTACCTATTTTTTTTCCTTTATAAAAAATAAACAATGTTTGAGATTAGTTTTCTAGCCAGTATAGCCAATATTTTATGAATGAATATCCTTTGAAGAATGTGTCTGTGTCCAACAGAGATTCATGACATCCTCCATCACATATCATTAGACATTATATAAGTGGTAGAAAGTGGCAAACGTCATATAAATAAAATTAAAAAAATATATTGCCTAGTTTTTACCCTGCATGGTGTGTATTCATACATTAGATGATCACCAACATCACCATATTTTAAATAATGGTCACTGGTTTCAAAGTATATGTTATTTTTTCCAATCTCATACAATGTACAAGGTTTTTAATGTTATTAGTTTTCTTTAGGGTTAAATATAACACATATACTATACATGTATAACATATACTTTTGCTCTCAAATCAAGATCTGGAATGAGTAAGTTCAATGAAAATACAACCAGTTGAGAGGGTTCAATGTTATCCTCAGAATTTTAAATCCTCTAAAACAGTGATTCCCAATTTTTTTCTACAAATATTTTCAATGTGTGAGTGTGTGAGAATGATTGCATGTGTGTATTACTCACTAGCTGTCTCTGTACCCAGCAAGTTATTGTTCGACTCCACTGAGAGCTGCTTTGCCACAGCAGATCTATCGTTTCTGTAGGAAGAAAGAGAAACAATGTGTTTATCGCTTGTTAACATTACTAACACTATATATATAGTACTACTTATAAAAAAATAACATTTAGCTGATTTTAACTCAAGGTCTACTTGCTAGCCAGAGCTTTCAATTGCATCTTGATGAAGAATGTGAGATGCGGTTGATATCCTGGAAAAACCTAGTGGGTGGATCTTAAATTAAAAGAATAGTTCAACATTTTGGGAAATGCGCTTATCCGCTTTCTTACCGAAAGTTAGATGAGAAGATTGATACCACTCTCACACAAGTGCCACATAAAATATGCATACAGCCGGGCGACAGTTAGCTTAGCTCAAAGATTAGCTTAGTAGCTAAATGCATTTTGAACTGAAGCTTTCTATAGGTTTCAAGACTATTTTGATTATAGATTATTGCATCAATAATTTCCATGATCAATTTCTTCGTTTTGCCCATTAATGCTTGAAAATAGTGAAATTGTTTCGTTCAACTTACTTGTTTCTACATGACAGTCCAAAACCCAAATATATTCACTTCATTAGCCTATGTAACACACACACTTGAGAAGTTGGAACCAGTGAATGTTTGACATATAAAATGTGTTGCCAATGCAAAAAAGAAAATAATGTGTGTAGGCCTATAGTCTGAATTTTTCATGTTGTTCCTTGATTTCTTATTCAGTTTTATTTAATCATATTTCATTTACTGTTACATGTTTTAATGTAGGCTACAAAGTCATTTTTATTATTACTGAATTCAAAAGTATTGCCAAATCTTTACAGCAACATCATCATCTGTTTTGTTCTTTTACTTTTAGGGAGTCTAACATCTGGCCAGCTAGTACAGATGAAAACTAGCCTTTTGGTAAATTCTAACATACTTACAGCAATGTTCAAACCTATACGTAATACAGGGTGATGCTGGGGAACAAATAGGTCAGTTGTTATAGTTTGACTTTCCCTGCTAATGTGCGAGAGGTCCCTGTTGACAGTGTTGAAGTCACACAGCCAACAGCTGTTTGTTCAGCACTCGAAGGCATCTGCGTGTCAGTCTGGGCTGCGTTGTCATACCGGTTGAGACGGAATCTTTCATTGTCGTCGTACATCTGAAGTCTGATTGGCCGGCGAAGCCCCCAGTAGATGTTCAGCAACCCCTCGAGAATGAGCTCTCCATCCTCCTACACACACATGCACAAACACACATAACAAAAAGCATCAGCACTCATGGTCAGGGGGGATATCCTGCTGGCCGCCGGCCACAACGGCTCGGTATCAGGTGTACGTGCAGGAACAGTCGCTCACAGCTATAGGGTGAACCCTCTCATCTTGGAGAAACCACGCCAGGTTTGACCCACCCTTTTTTACACAGTACAAGGGTGAAGTCACGTCTGAGACGGCAGCAATAATGAGAACTGCTTTGGGTCACGTACACACAGGGGAGGCGTTTTGATTTCACAGAATTGAAACTCTAAATTTAGAAGAAAATGGTCCCACTATGTGTTCAGAGATAAAACAGTGTCATTCTCTTTAAAAAAAAAAACATTCAATTGCCTTTTGAATGCAAAAAACAACAACAACATATTACAACTGAACCAGTGATAAATCCCATATTACACCACAGCTGTGACTGATCGCGATAACAATCAGTTTTCTTCATCTCAAACAGCTTGTTATATCATCACAATATCTACTTTGATACTTTTCTATAAACCCAGATTCTACTAATGGAAAAGTCTATAAATCAATTTGTCACAGAGATGTTAACACCAAAGTAAAAAACAATTCTAATTCTCAGAAGTCTGATCAGCCAAAGTATTATAAAAGTGTTGCCTTTTAATTTCATTGGAAATGATTTTGATCTATTTGGAAATTATGTATACTGTGGTCATTTTAATTAGGCCCCTGTATTTTATAACATACTGTATTTAGGAGGATATATGGGTGTATATATACACATACTCTACAGTATATAGATTAAATTGTTGATCTTGCAATCGTAGGCGGTGGAATCAAAAGAAGGCTTGTCAGTGGGAAATGTGCAAATTGCTAAAAGAATAATAATACTGGAGATGAACACAGTCAGTTTTTAGTACCATTTTTAGATAGATAATCATTTTCATACTGAACTGTCAGAAAAAAGAGAAAAATAAGCAGAACGTTTCGGAGGTGAGACAGATTGGTCTCAGGGGCTTCATTGTTTCTGGAATATAAACATTCAGAGCAGCTGCCCCATTGAACCTCGCTGACAGGCCACTCCTAAGTTTCCTGAACAGGCATGAGTGTGAGTAAGTTCAGCAGAGTTATTTTTAGAAGTAGCAGTTTAGTTGCTTCAGGGTGCCTCTATAAAGCCTGGATACACACTCTGGTCCAGTCATGCTCAACTGCGCGGACTAGACATCACTCTGTTTCCCTCTGCATGTCAACCATACAACTCAAGCATCAAAGGTGAGAGTGCTTCTTACTCTTCTTCTTCTTAATTATCAGCTGTTCTTTATTTTAGAGAGCTTACATTTAGCCATTTCTACAACTTCATTTTAAAGGAATTGTAGCAACTTTATATTTTACTTTTACTCTGGACAGCGGTTTTAATTCTTTATTGTAATTCACACTATCACACAAGGAAAGGTATTCACAGTTAGTAGTTCATCTGTTATACTAAAACAAAGCAAAAGGCTAAAGGGCAGCAGACAAAACAGCAAATGCAGATGCAGAACCAGGGTGAAGAGTTTTTAGCAGCACAGTGAAAGACCCTATTTAAAAAGATTTGTTTTTTAATAAATTGTTTAATTTATTTTATGTCATTGAAGTCTGTAGCCAGTCTAACTATTTTATTTTTCCTCTCCCGCTGCAGCATGAAACACAGGTGGTTGTTACTTTCCCTGCCTCTCTTACCCACCATTACTGAGACGCTTGAGGACTTGCCTGTCCACCCCTCATCTTCTCAATCTAGCCAGAGCTCCCAGTCTCTAGACGACTACATGACTAGTATCCAGGCCCTTGCCCGCCCTGTTGAGGCCCCGAGCTGCGGCCCCGTCAGACTCCAGAGGCCCCCCAGGCTGCGGCAGTACTCGTTTTTTTCACCTCCTCGCAGCTTTCCTTGCACACCAAGGACTTCCAGACATTACAGTCGGAATCTAAACAGCACCGAGGATTTTTCTCTCAAGATGGCCAGAGAAAAAGACTGCAGGGGCAAAGATCCCATGGACTGGCTGTTTGGACAGATACGGACTTGAAGAGAGATGTTGTTGTGGGACGCCCTAAAGGCACTTTGGTGGAATATCTCATAATCAAACAAGCAGGGAAGAGCTTGCTCTGTTTATGAAGATTAAATCTACGCAATGTATGATGGGACTTGTTATGATGACTAAACAAAGACAAAATAACCACAAGGCTGAAGAGAATAGTGAAGATATATTTATTTCTGTGCACTGAGGACTGAAGTCTACATGTTTACGTTGGATATTTTGTAAAGATGTTAAGAATATAGTTTTCTAATAAAATACTAAAATAATCATGAAGATGTTTCTCTGCTGTTTCTGAAGTTACTCTACAAAAGAGCTAAATATCATCACATCTCAATCCACTTGAAAATAGAGCAGAACTATGTAAATAAAATGATTTGCAACAATTTCAATAATTATTTAATCCTTCGAGTCATTTGTCAAGCAAAGCAAAATGCAAAACAATTTCTGGTTCCAGCTTTGAAAAAGTGAGAATGTGCTGCTCCTTTTCTATTGTCTGCCATGAACTGAATCTCTGCAGAATGTTTTGGACTGTCGGTTAGACAAAACAAAACATTTATAGACATCACCTTGGGCTCTGGGAACTTGTGATAGGCAGTTTTACTATTTTATGACATTTTAGAGACTAAATGACCAAATGATCAACAGATTAACTGATCATAAAAATAACTGTTGAAATGCTGCTGCCAAGGTTGCATCCATGTATTTAGTAAAAGACTGTGGGAGGTTGTATCTATAGGACAGTGGTGGAATGGAACTAAGTGATACTCATATACTGTACTCAAGCACAATTTTGATATAGGCTACTTGAGTATTTGTATTGTATGCTACTTTAACATCTACACTAGACTACCATAGTCTACTACATTTCAGAGGGGAATGGTGTACATTTTACTACACTACATTTATGTGACTGTTTAAATCACTAGTTCATTTTCAGATCATACTATTATTAGCCAGTGGTGGGAAGTAATTATTACTCAAGCTCTGTATGTTAGTATTTGAGTATTTCCACTTTCTGCTACTTTATTGTTCTACTTCCTTACATTTAAGAAGTAAATATTGGACTTTTTAACTCCACTACATGTATTTGATAATGTTAGTTACTAGTTACTTTTCAGATTCATATTAATATTACAAAATATAATCATCAAATAAATCATGATATATTATTATAGATAGATAGGAAAAGGCATTATTAATGTCCTGGAGAATATTTCCAAACTACCCAGCAGTGTACAAAGCCTAATTAGAATTAGCCCCACAGTTACCAGCTGCAACATTTAATGTACATGTACATATTAAAGCAGCAACAATTAATATATTAAAATGTATATAATTATATTATATACATTTTATATTATTTTATTATTATATTATTATTTAATTATTATATTATATACAAATGTATATAATTATATCATATACATTATTCTGAAATGGACCATTCTGCATAATGATTACTTTACTTTTATTGATACTTTTATTGATACTTCAAGGATAGGATATATTTGTAACGATAATACTTGTCTACTTTTACTCAACGTACATGTAAAATAAAAGATTTCACTTTTACAGAGTATTTTTATTTTTACTGTGGTATTGCTACTTTTACCTGAGTACTTCTTCCATCACTGTTATATTACTGTTATCTCTACTGATCTCCTTTTGACCTACATAGTGAAACATCAGTGATAAAAATCCAATAATATAGTATAGATAACACTCACAGGGGCCATTTTAATAAGTACTTTTTTCATACTAGTACAATCTGCTGATAATACTTCCATACTTACGTAAATCGTAAAGTAGATCTGAATACTTTTATTAACCACTGCTACAGAGGCGTTTTTTGCAAAAAGCCTCACGTCTAAAACGTCCCAGCATCCCACTGTCATCTAGTGGTAATCAATGAGGCTGCAGTGGTGGCATTTTAAACTTAAAAGTACATGGAACAGCCACTAGAGGGAGCTGCATGCACATAGATTGATATTTGGGATATCACAACAGACAGGTACAGGCAAATACCAGTGTTAACTTATCCGACTAAAATCTTTTGACTATACCACAATATTATCTGACAATTAATTTAGAGGCTAAAATCTCATTCATTTAAATCAGAGGAAAAAGGTTTACAGCCCTGGCTAAAGTGCTCTTGAGCAAGACAGTGAATCCAACAAGGCTGCTGCTGAGCAGTGAAAGGAGAACATACCTCTAGCTATCAACATCATCTACATGATTACAGATAACAGTTGTACTCTTAGTAGGCATTCGTGTTCGAGCTTGTATTCTCCTAAAAAACAAGCTCTACACGCTGAGCTTCCAAATAAACCACCTGACATTTCCAACCACAACATGACTAGCATACATCACCTGACCCCACCTGCAGAGTGTGACCATGATGTCATTTTAAAACAACAACTTACAATTCCACTTCTTTTTTCATACAGAACCTGTTTGCATTAGTCTGTGGATAATCAATAGAAATGATTAAAAACAGACATGTTAGGTATATTATGATCACGGTAAATATCTGTCTGTCTGGGAATGATGGTACATGTCTACAGCTGGCTTTCATCTAAACTCATTCATACAGTCACTGTATTTTCTAGAAATTCACATGAGGAGTTTCCAAATGTCGGTCTTAGGCCAGCTTCCAGCCCAAGAATGTCATTTCTGAGTAATGTTTTGTCCCTCTTATCCACAAAAAAATCTAACGAGTCAGTTGTGAGTAACCTTTGGCCTCATTCCATCAGCTTGAACAACATTATTACAGCAAGACAAGAGACAAATTTACATAAATGAACACTTCACCCATTCCTAATATATATATATATATATATATATATATATATATATATATATATATATATATATATATATATATATATATATATATATATATATATATATATATATATATATATATATATATATATATATATATATATATATATATATATATATATATATATATATATATATATATATATATATATATATATATATATATATATATATATATATATATATATACACTATATATAAATATAACATACACACACACACACTCACTCTACCGGTCAAAGGTTTGGGGTCATTTAAAAATTTCAATTCCACTCCATTACAGACAGAATACCAGCTGAGATGATTGCATTGTTTTTTTTTAACCAGGGCAGCAGTTTTCAGATTACATTATGTGCTTACATAATTGCAAAAGGGTTCTTGACTGTTGTAGAAAGAAGTGGCTGATCTTTAATGCAATATCTACATTGCCCATTATCAGCAACCATTCATCCAATGTTCCAAAGGCACATTCTGTTTACTAATCTGATATCATTTTAAAAGGCTAACTGAGAAAACATTGGAGAACCCTTTTGCAATTATGTAAGCACATAATGTAATCTGAAAACTGCTGCCCTGGTTAAAAAAACAATGCAGCTGATCTCAGCTGGTATTCTGTCTATAATGGAGTGGAATGGAAATTTCTAAGTGACCCCAAACTTTTGACAGGTAGTGTGTGTGTGTGTGTGTGTGTGTGTGTGTGTGTGTGTGTGTGTGTGTGTGTGTGTGTGTGTGTGTGTGTGTGTGTGTATGTGTGTGTGTGTGTGTATGTGTATGTGTATGTGTATGTGTATGTGTGTGTGTGTGTGTATATATATATATATTTCAAATTTTTAAGGACACCTCATTGAGATTGAAAGTTTATTTTGGACACTGCAGAAAGCAGTTGACAAACCAACCTCACAAAAAGGTCCATGTAGTAACTGTTCTGGAGCTTTTGATTGTATCACGCAACCAATCAATCAAATTATTAGTTGTCACTTGAAATCATATACAAATACTTAATTTCTGTAGAATGCAATCTGTCAGTTTCTTTCATTTATTTACTTCAAAACTGATTTTCTAACATCTTCGACCAACAGCTACTGAATGGACTTGTGGTGAGATTTGCTAGCTGCTGTTTCCAAGGTAAAGAATGAACTTTCATTCTCAAAAAAACATTTCATTTCAGTGAAAACGTGTAAAATGTGCCACTGCTCCTGCACTTACATCACCACGTAAGGTACAGACATGAACAGCGCCTTTAAACAAGACACTAAAACAACAAATGGTGATGCACTCTATGTACCTGTAGATTATCACTTATTATAAGACACAGGAAGATAAGACTTAACATCAACAAAGTGGGTCTTTAAAGCTACTATGCAGAATTTAAATCTTGAAGACTTTAAGTCACATGGCTGCCTTTTACAAATAGCAACTTAGAAATTAAACAGTGGAACAATGTTAAACTTGTTTAATCTTTCTGATCCTATTTCATATCACACAGATGATCAGATTATTTTAGCCTTGCAACTGCAGTAAAAATAGATTTCTTTTGCCAACAAATGCAGCATTTCAGTCAAACTAAACTGCTAGCAATGCTGTTTTTGCACAGTACAAAACAGAAATATACTATGATTTAGGACTGAGTGATCCTGAGCTCAGTGTTCCCGACAAGTGTTCCTGTATCTTTAAGTATTTATGCTTTACATTAATATCTTTGCTAAAAAATATTTTAGTTACAACTAAACCTTTTAAATGTAATAATATGAAATGTGCTAAATTTGGACAACATTATCAAAACAATGTGGCTAAAAGGCTGCTATGATACTGTTAATATGATTACAGTTAATATCCGATTAACAATCAAGAAAATATATTGTTCTTGACAAAAGAGCTGATGCTAGGCATCATATAAAGTTAGCTTCTATTCATGAGCCATTGTCACTTTAAAGTGAGTCATTTTTTTCTGTTCTGGCTAATACCCTTCACTCCTTTTTTGTCTGTTTTCTGTATTTCTCACCAAACATATACTGTAGGATCACCAGCTGTCACTGCAGTAGTCTCTTTTTACATCACACTTGAGAAATATATTAAGATAAGCCAATTCTGTCTGAACTGAATCTACGTTCAACGTACATTTTTCAAAAGTTATCAAAGTTAAAAGATGACCCTCTGTTAAAACCCCACATTAAAGCTGCATATGGCCTATTACAAGCTACAGTGGTGTAACGCAATGTGTTGAGTCATTCTCTGTAATGAGTCTTCTCATGAAATATTGTTCAGTAACAAAAATCGACAGTTTTAAGAGGTTAAAGATGTTGTATCCTTATTTCTGTCAATGTTCAGTGGTCCCTCTATTATACATGTGTATGTTGCATGTACACATACTGTGCCTGTGGGGGGATTTTCCCAGAAGAAAATGTAAGCTGGTGGGATCAAAAAGTGGGACAGATCATCTGACCATGATGACCCCCCCCCCTCCCCCCCCTCTCTCTCTCTGCTGGTGAACACAAAGGGGAACTCCTGACCATGAAACCCATAGAATGATTATCAAACAAATAACCAGACACACCACAACAGCAACATGTTTACTGTGGAAATACTTTGCTAAGCAGTTAGCATATATGACTGAAATCTGAGACTCCCTCCATTTTCATTTTGAGCGAAAAGGTTTTGTTTTGTGGTTTGTTATCCATTTGGCATGTTGGAAAAACCCCAGGAATGGCAGGTCTGTGCTCAGAACTGCTGCCACATTGGGAGCTTATTTGGTCTCAGTATTTGATTTCCTCATTATCTGCCTGAAAATCAAAGTGCTGGTTTAACTGGTTCCAGTTTTGTTATGTGTGTGAGTGCGACCCATTACACAACACTGTATGTCCTGCAATCCAGCATGCCAAGACATACCAAACAATCATCAATAACTCTCCCTGTTTTTATTTCTGCCAGCATTCTCTCCTGTTAGGTATCTGAGTTTGTCTTACCTCGCGAATCCTCAGCTGGAAGTTTTTCCCTTCGTGGTAACAGTTGTAGGTCCTAAGCAGTGACAAGATGTCAGACCTGAATATGAACACAGGACCACAAAGGGTAGATTAGCGCTCATGGATCTCACATAATACATGTAATCACCATTGCAATTGTGCTTGATTTTATGCGATTACTGTGAGTGAACTAAAAGGACTTACTTTGGTATAAGTTTCTCTTCACTGAGCTTCACGAAGGTCTGACACTCACCCATTCCGAATAGAGCCTAGCTGTGGTAGAAAAGCATGAGAGACAAACATTAATAATGACAGAACAATTGTATTATCTCTATAACACTGTGTAAAATCTTAGCTAATGACTGAGTCTATATAAATGATGATGTGCATGTACAGTTAACCTTAATTACTCCCAGAGAGAAAATTCCTTTGGAGTACATTATGTGCTTTTAAAAAGATGATGGACTAACACATAGAAATATCTAACAAAAACAATGAATATAAAATGTGCACATTAGTTTAATGTGCTGCCATGATTCATTTTTGATGATTGGAAGGTATTTTTGAATGGCTCCGGTGGTAAAAGCAGGGGTAGAGAATTAGGAGAAATCAAATGGTGTTGACACAAAGCCAACAGAGTAACATGTTGTGGCAAAGCTCAACAAAGCCCGGAAAACACTCCTGCATCACTCAAGGATACCCCTGTTACTGTGGCAAGCTTTTTTTAAACTGTTAGCATCATAATGATGAAAATAAACACTACTCAGCCATCTCTGTGGCACAGATTCTAAAGCAAACAACCAGTGTGCAACACCAGTGTCTTTTTTGTCCAATAAATTGAATGCAGTAAAAACAAAAGGACACCTATTAATCACTGTGTCCTTCAGGGTTTCAAGTCTTTCATGACAGACGGAGGAATGGTGTCCCTGATTCCTGCATCCTCCTGATATTTAAAAGAGTGAAAGTGCCATTAGGGAATTTCCTGGTTTGGAAAGCCCAGCTCTGAGTGTGTGGGGGGAGGTGCAAGAGTATAAAAACGGCTACATGTGGCTCAGGGGCTCAGTGTCAATGCTCAGCTCGTCTCCAGTATGAAGCTTAATCCTCAGTCAGTCTGTCAGCTCGTCTTCCTGAGCCTCTGTTGTCTGCTGATCACAGGTAAGAATCATCTATGCTTATATTTGTGTATTCTGGATAAGAAAATCCGGATAGCTGCTTTTACTTGGGCAAAGCTGTCCGAGCATGTTTACACACAGTAAGGTAAGATCTATTTGTGTTTCACTGTATTGAATTAACCTGTAATCCTGTTACATTATCTGTGCAGTGAGAGAATCAGACAGCACGTTTGTCCCGGGAAGATGTTTGTGTCCGCAGACGCAACGAGGTGTCAGAGGGCAACTGAAAGAGCTCACAGTCTACCCAAAAAGCCCCAGCTGCGACAAAGTCACAGTAATGTGAGTACCAGATCCTGCAGAGAGAGAGAGAGAGAGAGAGAGAGAGAGAGAGAGAGAGAGAGAGAGAGAGAGAGAGAGAGACACACACACACACCCAGATGAGTAAATGTGTGGGTTTACATGTGTTTTTCAGAGTGACACTAAAGAACGATGATCTAGTGTGTCTGAATCCAGAGGCACCGATGGGCAAACAGCTGATTCACTGCTGGAATAGGTAAGAGTCTGGATCAGTGAACTAGTAGACACACACTCACTCAGGGCATGCACAGCAACTGGGTTTTATAACTGATTCTTCAGCTTTGTCAGTATCATGTAATCCTTCAATTCATTTGCACACAGCAGCAATATTCTTCTTACAGATTACAGAATATTTAGGACGTACGTTCTAACTGGTTAGAGAAGGGTTCCACCCATCTTCATATTTCCTGTAAATCGCTGCCAACAGTATCTTATTTGTTGCCAAGCCAGTTCTTGTACTAACAAAGCACCTTGTTGCAGTTTCTTGATTTTTTCAGCATGCTTTGCTACTTGTGAGACAGAAAAGAATAACAGTTAGTGCCTCTCACGTAGTCGTAATCAACTAAGTTTGTATTTCATGCTTTCCTTTGGATTCTGTCATAAAAGCTTTTCATGCCAAAACAAACACTGCATCCAAATACTGATACGTGCTATATGAGTATCAATTCACAGCCCATCCTTCAGGCTTAAGTTTGTAATTCTGTGTGTGTTTTCCAGAGCTCATAAGATGGGTCGTGAAGTGAAGCAGTGCCTGAAGAGGAGGAGGAGGGGAGGGAAAGGAGGTCAGCGCCAGCGCTCTCGACAGAGGAGTCAGGGCCACAACAGGAAATCCTCATCCTCTAACTCCCAATAGTTAACCAACCTGACAAATGATACAAAGCTAATATACGGAGAGAAGCGTCTGCATGCTGATTCTTGCCACACTGTGGACTCCAGGCCGCGCTTCTTTCTATAAACACTGCACAGCTCCGACATCAGGCTCCTATAAATTGTTGTCTGAGCTGGAAATGAAACTCTTAGTAGCCCAGCAGCAGGGGGCTTTATTGATTGTGTACAAATGACTGATGTAATGTTGAAAACTGAGCCCTGGAGGCCAAATGTTAACAGTTTAAGCTTTAACACACTTTTAAACGGTCAATGTATTGTTTACAGTATGTGTAGTTCTGTGTATGCAGCTGGAAAAGCTAACTGAAGAGACTTAGTTGGTTATTTATTTTTATATGAATATGGCATTTTTCAGACATTGTTTTTTTTAAATAAATATATCAGAAACAACAGCGTGGCCTTGCGTGGTATTTATTGTTAAACCCCTGATTTTCTTTAATACTGAATAATGGGAAAGACGATTGCTTCCTTGACAGGATATGAGAGGTCACCTAAGCCACAGCCTGAGCTTTAGTTAATAAACTACAGGATGTAAGTCAGCGGCAAGCACAAAGCATTCATGTCTCACTTAAAACATCTGCACAAACATCCAGCTAACTGCGTGTTGTATTATAATGTCAATGTATAAATATCTCTTTCCATCCCACTCTGTGAAATCCACAGAGGTGACCAATTGATATAAGAGCATTTGCTGGAGGCGTTTTGGAGAAAACATTGCACCAAAATTGTACATATCAGGTTATATAGACAAATTGTACATATCAGGTTATATAGACAAATTGTACATATCAGGTTATAGTTGAATACTTTTATGGACTAGCCTACTGTTGGTGTTGCACAATTGAGACATCCAGGTGATCAGGGCGTGGGCATGGACTGTGAAAGTGAGTGCTCCTTGATTTCTTGTAAAGCATGTGACAAAAGATAAACACACACACACACACACACACACACACACACACACACACACACACACACACACACACACACACACACACACACACACACACACACACACACACACACACACACTTTGGCCTAATTTTGCCGTGCACCCACATACATCTGGGTAATAGAAAGTGAAAAACTAAGGCATGTGCTAACCTGTTTTATTTTACAGCTAAAACACTTATCAGCATTAATATGGGCTCTTACTTACTTACTACAGCACAGGGTAGTAAGATGGAAAGTGAAAGTAAACTGCTAAACAAGGTTGCCTTTGTCCCAGGCTGGGCCAGGTAATTTAAGGGCATATCTAGTATGTTTTCGATAAATACAAACGCAAGCAGTTGGGTGCCTTTGAAGTCAAATAGGTGATGAAGATAGGACCGAACAATGACTAAAAGGAACTGTTAACAGCTGTCAAGATAACTGCACTGTTACTTTGCAACGGAAACACGCTCAAAATCCAGTACTTTATCATTTATACAGAAATCGTACATTTTTAACACCACTATGTTTATGTGACCGCTGTAGTTAATTTACAGATTGAGATGTTCCACACCAAATCTAGACCATCACCTCATTACATAAATTAAATTTGTTATTCAATTAGTTCTTTCTTTCTTTGAAATGTATTTTAAACATGTAAAAGAAAACAATATAGTATACAATAATAGTTCTATAATAAACTACTCAACAGCATATCAATAATTAAAAATCATCTCAACCAAATTTAACATTAACATGCTGCTTAATGAGTCAGTAGTAATATTACACCAAAAATTATACAAATACTAAAATACAGTTACTGTAACACCGACAGGGGCTATTCTGCAGAACACTTTTACTTCTGATACTTTTTGCTAATAATACCTCTGTACTTTTACTGAAGTAGAATGTGGCATGCAGGACTTGTAACTGAGTAGTTTATTAGCTACCAGCTAAGAACGGATGTTTAGCAAACTTGTTTACACCTTTACTGCAGACTTGCTTAACCTTTTCTTCAACACACCACACACATCTTCCTGTAATTAAAAGGTAACCACGTGATTGAAAGAGCAAATTTGCAGTTGCAAATGATTGATTACCGACGTTTATGGTAGAGTGTTTTATTTCTCTTATCACTGTGTAATGGTATTGTATTTGTGCTTGTAGTATCTGAAGTTCATAAGGTAACATGAGATTGAGTACTTACATTTACAGTCATTTACAAGTCTGAGTTTTGGTCTGACAACTGTGAGGTTTTCTTTTTCTGTTGACAGAATTAGAAAAAATTGGCAGTTATTAAAACCTACATAGAAAGGTTGGCAGATTATAAAAGTAGATAGTACAAACTCACACTGACAGTTTACAAACTCACACTGACAGTTTACATTTGAACACAAGATTCTAATGCACAGTATCTATAACATCTATCACTGGGTCCAAAATCATGACGTTGGTGCTATGATGCTGCCACCTAGCGTCTAAAGCATTATGTACACTGAACTTCATCCTGAAGTGTAGCAGCATAGCTCCATCTCCATCTAGTGAAGGAAGAGGCACTGTTCAGTTTAATTTGGATTACGATCTCTGACACATGCAGGAACACAGCCAGCAGGATAGTGGACAGATGTACTTTGGAGCTTTTCATATAGTATTTAAAGTACTAATGGCTGAGTTATTGGTTGGAACTCTCAGTACTTTCTGAGATTATCCATTTAGTTGCAGAGCATAATTTGGTCATAAAACATGTGTTTAATTAGTTAAGTAGGCCGAATGATGTGTGCATTATTTAATAATATAGACACAGTTCCACTTTGATATACTTTATTTTGATCTATTACTGACCCAATCATGATAAACAACATGGTTCATCAAACCCGTTACCTTTGTTTATTTGTTGTTATTCTTAAATGCAAATGAGGTTAATCTTTACCAAGAGTTAGCTCTGGTACACATGAAGTCATTATTTTCCATTTCCTGCAGCTGAAACAGACTTTTCTTAGGGGCAAAAACAGAAGAAAAAAAGCTTGCATGAGCAGCAATAGTCATCAACCACAAAAACCAGGAAACAGACTGCCCAGTACTGGCCACAGCACTGCCTGACTGGGAAGTGAGATAGAGATATATATATATATATATATATATATATATATATATATATATATATATATATATATATATATATATATATATATATATATATAAAATCTCCATACAACTGAAGTTTCAAATCCAAACTCCTCCAATGGACTTATTCATCATCTACATAAAAAAAATCCCCAACATATTTATGTTAATTACTTAGGCAATAGAAGCACCTATCAGCCTTCTGCCATCCCTTTAATGACCTCTGCCCAGCTTCACTTTCATCCAAGGAAGCTGCTCATAAAGTATAGGTGCATAATGGGATGGTCTGTCTGTCTACACACACACACACACACACACACACACACACACACACACACACACACACACACACACACACACACACACACACTAGTGGGTGTTTAACTATTCCATTACTTCAAGGAAGCATTTCAGTCTGTCACCATTATTATGAATTATTCAGCCACCACACATGGCTGCACAGGAGATGGACCAAATACTTAGAGCTTTGCAAAGAAAATAGGGGTCATTGGGTGATCAGATTTGGGTGAATTTACATAATCTGTCTCTTCTCTTCTCTTCTTCTGCTTCTTCTTGTGACCACCTTTGTGTGACAGCTCCCTCGGTGGACAAAGAACCAATGCAAGTAAGTTAATTGGTTTGATCATCGCGAGAATCGTATCCAATTATCGCACCTACTCTGGCAGCTGCGCCCGGAGACAATCCCATTCCCACGCGTAAAATGGACAGCTCCAAATAACGCACATACAAAACCTTTCCGCTAACGTCTAAATTTAAGGACAAGCATTTAATGGAGATAGACATTTAGCAGTAAATCACTTGATGAAATATTCCAAAATGCAAACAACTGAATTTACACCGTTAGTAACCTGCATCCAACTTCAGAACACCTCTTGTCATCGGGGCATTATGTTGTTTTTCAGGTTTAAGCCGCCTTTCGCATCGGTAAAGTTCCTTCCCTCTTGATCTTTTTGTGTAAAAATATCCTGCAGTAAGTTTGATCCGTTTGGTTTCTTACCATAGCAGACTGCGTCCTCCTTCTTCTTCCGTGTATCCACCAGCGGTGTATCCCGCATATCGTTCGTTTTCTCTCTTCATGCCTCCCTGGTCGTGCGATATTCAGAGCTGGAAGATAAAACTGACATCATGATGATCCAATAGAAGAGCGCGCTTGTACGCTTCAGCCATTCAGCGTTGAGCGTGGGCGGGGCGAACATTCAGGGCTGCATACCCATAGCGCATACCTCTCTCATCTTGATCAAGGTGCCTTTGCCTCAGCCTCATCAGTCGCATCCATCAGTTTAAACTTTTTTGTTTCTTTTTTTACTGATTTTGTTAGTTTGACCTATAATCTACTGGAAAACTCAGGTTAGAGGTAACACTGGAATATGTGCATTGATGTGTAAAAATGCACATGAAACGTATATTTTGGATTCTAGATATGCACTTCCCTGTTGACCACAGAGTACAATTTTGTTTTTCAATGGACACCCATGTCTTGTGTTTTTTTTCCATTAGGAGGTGAAGGATTTGATTGACCTTTCTTAGCTTTGTGCTGATTTAAGTTATTTAAACTTTTGATGTTTTTTCCTGTTTTGTACTTAAATGTATTTCATTTTATATTTCTCCTTCTTTTGTTTTGTAAATGTATAAGTGTTATGTGTATGTTGTTTGACAGAATGACAGAAAACAATACAAAGAACCAATTCTCTTCATTCTGTTTTCAGCCTTCAGTGATAAGAAAAATCTAATTCCTTTAGCACAGCCACCACTAAAGTACTAATCCTGTTTTTTTTCTCCAGCTCAGCAGTAAAGGAAGAAGTCGCTGTGACCTGTTAAGATTTGTTTCTCCCATCCTGTTTTTGAGCCTGGATATACCATCTAGGAAACTATTGTAGGGTGGAAACTCAAACTGTAGGAAGTCTCTCTCTCTCTCTCTCTCTCTCTCTCTCTCTCT
Source organism: Gymnocephalus cernua (assembly GCA_023631565.1). NCBI lineage: Eukaryota > Metazoa > Chordata > Actinopteri > Perciformes > Percidae > Gymnocephalus > Gymnocephalus cernua. The sequence goes on along the minus strand of CM042437.1, from coordinate 16,983,408 downwards.
CTCTCTGAATAGGATTTATGGTTTAACATGCACAGAGGAAGTAAGTTGTTCCGGCAGCTGAATAACTTCCCCACAGACAACAGCTTATTCTAAAGGATATGACAAAGTTGGTGGAAGCAGACTGGAAATACTGACGTTCTTTTCCTCTTCATTATTGGGTCACTCAGTTTCTTAGTGACCAAAGATCATTGTGAAGATAATAATACAGCCCTGATTATCGGCCTCAGCGAAATCTGAACAAAGACTCCCTGTTCTTCCCATAAAGCACCAGAACATATCTTCCCTCCTGACTGGATTCACATGTCATCGCTTTGATAGCCTATATTGTGCAAAAAAACTAACTGTGTAAAAGGCTGAAAGAATGTATGCCACTGTGTAGCTGCTGGGGATATAATTTGCGTCAAATATGGAAAATAACCCAGTTGTTTAACTGACAGGTTGTTTATGTGTCAGTGGGTTTTCACGTTTCTGCTGTCTGGCCCCTGTTTTCAGTGAGGTGCTTTCTGATGAATGAGGCTCTCTGCTTTTATTGATTCTCTCCTCAGCTTTGATGCTGCAAAGAGATTGCCTCTTAAGGCTACATACAGTTATATATCTACAATTCAGTGAACAAAGGACTGAGGAATACAACGTGTGCGTGTGCGTGTGTGTGTGTGTGTGTGTGTGTGTGCGCGTGTGTGTTGACAGAACAAAACAGTATTGATTTATGACCTGAACAAAAGAGGAATGTCTGCATGGAGAATACTATCCTTTGTCGCATGATAAAACAAAAATAAATACAAATGTTAATACAGGCTTTTCATACTTGCTTTTTTTATCACAAATATGCAAATTTCAGGATTATTTATATAGCTTGGGTCTGATTCACACACCTATTAATATTATCAATGTGCAGCGTATGACATATTATTATTGCTTGAATAATACTTCATATGTACTAATTATGTTTGGTGTGTTATGTTTTGGTGAAACGTACGTCTATGGTGGCGCTCTGGTGGGTGATCTGATGTTTTTCTCATCACCATAATAAAGTGAGCACTCCTCCCAGAGCTCCGTCTCCATGGTCACCGCTTGCACACAACAAACACACAATGAGGAGACTTGAATGTGACTAACACATGCACCTGCACAAGCTCTAATGCCTGATATTCCCAGTCAAAGTCACACACATTTTCTCTGACGTTGAATGAATGACACAGTTGATCTAATTTATTACCTCATGAATAATGTATGCCGCAGTAAGTGGATTGTATTGCTCTGCATTAATGTCTGCTCTTCAATCAATGCTGGCTTTGCAAAAATCAGAGTAAAAGCACCCACATGCTCAAATGGTTTAATTTCTTTGAATTTATACATCCGAAAATTAAAATGTAAAGATTTAAATTTTGTACTATTAGATCTTTTTGAAGTAAAAAATATACCAATCAGTAGAACATTTAATACAAAAACTATTAATCTCCATTTTTTTGTTGAATTATTACATAAAATACATATTCTTACTGAACACTCACAAATGCTTTTGGCTGATCAGACATTTTATAATGTTATTTTCAGCTAAACATCTGCCACAGTGTAGCAGCAGCTAGTTGCACTCAGCAGTCAGCATGAATGCACTACACATGCTTTTCTTTGTGTGATATCAGTAAGCAGCTCAGTCTGAGCGCAGTGGGACGTTCAGTCAGTAATCATAGGTGCAGTGTCTGAGGTGGTGTCTGGCTCTGGCTCACAGTATACGTTCATCTCCTCCATCTCTCTCTCCACAGGCTCCTCCCTACCTCTCAAGCATATCAGTCTCCTCTCTTTCCACCTCCTCCTCTCCCTGTCTGTGCCTTTAGGTGCTACTGTCTGCTCCAGCTCCAGCATGGCCTGGATGCTGTCTCCTCTCTCTCCTGGGCCGAGGCAACGGTCTCTGTTTGGGAGAGCCAATACCCCCGCTCTCCTTCCTGTCACCACATGGAAGAATGAGACAGTACTGTTCGAGTCTCCTTCTGTCACATAGACAGTGGTCAGGCCTTGGTCGCTGTGGCTCTCCTGTGGTCTTTTGGGTGATTTGGTCTTTGTTTTCTTGCTTAGTATGAAGTTGAAAAAGGCTGTCACCAGAAGCATTGTCCCTGCAATCAGAACATATATTCCATTTCTTTCACAGAAGACATTTTGACATGTTACAGTAAGAAATACGCAGGTGTAAATAATCAAATGAATGATGGCTGAATTCTATTTAGCTGCTTCAATTTCAAGGACCTGATATTGTACATGCTGGGTCACATTGTCACAGCTTACTGAGACACTTGAATAGAATGGAGCCATTGCTAATGTTATTATCCACACCTGTGCGTTTCTCAGTAACAAGTCAAATGTCTGCTGCTGAGAAGGCTGATTATGACACTAACAGTGCAGTAAACAGAACTGTAATTATCCATGTAAATATGGTACCTGCCGGTGCAATTTTACCTGGGATAATTGCATGCCACACCAACACAGGGTGCAAGAAGCAGACGACGGACATTATGGAGTAATAGAGGAACTTATGGAAGCCTCCAATGCGAGCCATCTTTCCCCACAACAAAAAGAGCTGCCAGTCTGGAGGACAGCTATAGAGAATATAGGCAGAAGAGAAGGACTGAGGCAGTAACAGGGACTGAAAAGTCATGTGCTTACAATTTAAGATTCTTTTGACAGTAAAGAAAGCTGAATATGCAAATGCTAATATGGCAGACATCATGACAGACCAATAAAATTGAGAATCCATGTTCAGATTTAGTTTTTTGAACCTGCTTTGCAGTGTTCATAGTAGGTTAAATTACCTTAAAGAATTATACTTGTGGTTTACCCTCTGTGTGTTCATAACATTTCACTGGAATTGTACCTCGTACATTCATGGGACAAATAAAAATGGATTGATTGACTGATTGATACTAAAGTTTCCATGCAAAACATAGATGTTGCAGATGGTTGTTCTCATGCGTACTCACGGCAGACACATTAACAGAATCATGTCCAGGAAATAGGCCAGCTCAAACATCATGATGCCAACAGATGACACTCTGGGAGGAGAAATTTGTTTAGAGCAAGATTAAATTGATACAGTGAGACAATTGGTATACTGTTTCTAAACTATGCAAACTACATCTAAATATGTCAGTTTCTGTGTATTTTATCTTGGGTTCTGGGTGAAGATTGCATGTTCTAAATTGTCCAAAATGTGGGTAGCAAGGGGATGCTTAAAGTGAAGAGATATCGCCTTCATGTGGCACAAAAGACACAAGAAGTTGTGTTTTTTGTGACTGTTTGTTGCTACAGTATGTCCAGTGAACCAGAAAAATGCCCCCAGACTAACCGTCATCATACACTGCCCTCTCTCTAAAGAGTTATCGCTCAGTTGAGTGTTTCTGTGTGTGTGTGTGTGTGTGTGTGTGTGTGTGTGTGTGTGTGTGTGTGTGTGTGTGTGTGTGTGTGTGTGTGCGCGCAGTGTTCATCTGCATGTGTGTGTAATGACAGAATAAACAGTCAAGCATTTCTAGTCTCCTTTGAGAGATGTTTTCCTGCTGCTCTGTGGGAGTTTGGCTGTGAGCCACAGAGATAATATGAAGCAGCACTGAAGGACTGGTCTCCTTTCTACCCTCTGCACCTCACTTCATCCCTCTGACTCCTTCCCAACATCTCCTTGCAAGAGTGTTTATATATACTGTATGAGTTATTATGAAGGCAGGTACAGTATTGTAAGTGTTTTCTACCAGCCCTCCGGCCACACATTCTTTGCCATATTTAAATCCAGGCAGCGTTTTTGTAACTCAGGAATGCCACCAGATTAGTCTCAAGTGCTTTGGTGGGTTTACAGTAAATCTATACTGTATATTAAGAGGAAATACAAAACCTAAGCACTTACACTAGGTAGATGCCAAGGCTGTTGAATTCTCCCTGTTGTAGGGTCTCCACTCCCACAGCACACAACACTGAAAAAGAATTAAAAAAAAGATCACTTTTTATTATTGTGAGAGTTTTTTATTTATCTATTCTGAGAGTGAGCAGATTTTGTCCACCAGATGTCAGGCTAAGTTCATGATTTTCTCATTAGTTGCAGGCATTGTTTAAACTCGGGTGATTAAATGTAACCCCTCAAACGTGTATAAATACTGTTAGTTTTACGGCAATGCAACTTTGTGCTGCTTTTACTGTCATTTGGCACATAGTGTTTTATGTATATTTGTCATATTTCATTCAAGGTATTTACTGTATTCTAGCAGCCATACTTGTAGCTGTGATGTTTGAGACAGTTATTACATACTAATTTAAGTCCGGGCTGAAAACCATTTCTCCCCACAATGAGCAATGAAGATTGACTTGATTTGCACTAAAATGATTCATCTTGAACTCACACTCCAGGGGGTAGTATTGAACTGATGATATATGTTATATAACATTTTTTAAAGAACATGGTAATTCTTGTAATTGTTTCCATCATGGTCACAATATTTTGGTAATCGCTTACTCATGCTTGTAATTACCATATCACTGCCAGCAGGCTAGGTATTTATTTAAAGTGGACACATCACAGATCTTCTGCCAACAAAGCATGAATCATGACATTTTAAAAAGCTTTGCACTTGCAGGTGAAGTTGTCATTAGATGTCATGGTATGTTAATGGTCCTTTCTCAACATTTTGGGCTTATTATGACTAATAAATAATACAGAACAGTATTTCTTCGATTCTTTCATCTGTGTTTTTCCTGTGTAAATGAAAGCACAAAGTTATTGTAAAAGGGAGGCTGGGTTGCAACTGGACGTTTCTGATTTATTCCTCTGCAAGATCTACTTTGCTTCTACATCTGTCCTTAATTCTCCTGAAGAGATCCATAAAGGGATTTCATTGTATTATTCTATACTTCTGCTACTGCCACCTTCCCAATATTTTGAAGGAATAGTTCAACATTTTGGGAAATACGTTTATTCGCTTTCCGAGAGGGGTAACAATCTTCTAATCGAACTTTCGGCAAAAATGTCAAACTATTCCTTTATTGTGAAGATTCCCGAATCTGAGTGCTGACATCAAAACCCGGTTAAACCCATTTGAAAGGATATACAATTAGATGACAAAGTCTTGAAAACTATAAAGGAAAGCCTGTTTGGTTTATCAATCTTTTTCCTGTGAGGTATAAAACAGATAAGCATGGTTACGTGGTGATTGCCACTAAACACATGGAAACAATTTCTTTGGTTTAGCAGAAATTCAGAGATAGAATCAGCACCAGAGGGAAATCAGAGCATTGTGGCTGAAAAGTTTCTGGTAGTTTATAGAGTGTGAGAGGAAGTAATGCTGCATATACACCAGATGGATATTAACATGTACTGTATGTGGTCCTAGCACGTATGTCTGTCTACAGTACACACACAGTGGCAGACAGCCCAACACAGACATGTAGACATGTGAACACAGGCAGAGAGACAGAGGCGCATGTAGACGGCCCATAAACATACACACACATATAGACAATGTACAGAAAGCTGATGTATATGTGAATGCATAACAGCTTGTGATCACATAAGCCCAGTAACCCAGCTGGATACAGAGCCTTGGTTTTGGTGTGATGTGAGGCACATGTCTCTCAGTAAATGTTCAGTGTCAGCAGCTGTTTGAATTTAAGTGGAGGGGGTCCCATATTTTTCTGGAGGAGGCAGCAAACAGAGAGCTATTTCCCCTGTGATGATTTAATGTGGCTAAGAGAGCTGCGTGCAATCTGTCCCTGTGTGCCTGACGAAAACAGAGGAGGGAGCACAATAGCAAGGTTATGTATGATCAAGTATGTTTTTATATGCTCTATATATCAGCCAAGAGATGGTTTGGTGTTCTTGGAGGTCAAGAGTACAGTTGGCCAACATAACCATCTGACCTTCTAACATTTTGGGTTCATGAAATCCTTACAAAGCCGAGCTGGATAACTGTTCCCCACAGGAGAGCTTAAAAATGTTTCTAACACTTTAAGTAAAATATCAGCTTTAAACAACAGGTTGTAACACTTGACGGCTGATCAAATGTATAGCTACTATTACTACTACTGATACTAATTCAATGCTGAATGTTTAGTCCTTATTTGTATTTTTACAATAGCATGTATACTCTTACTGCAGAACTTATTAGAGAGAGGATCTGGAATCGGTTGTGTATCTGTTAGTGTATCCAAATAACTAAATGATGCCCATACTGAAACAATAAGTCTGAATTTAATCTTGTTATATGTTTCTGTTTGTTTTTATATTTACATCTTACCCGTTGCTGTAGAAACACCAAGGATCCTGCAGGTGCATTCCACTACAATCCACCAAATGCTCTCTGAGTTCCCCATGACCTCAGATACTTTCCCTCTTCACTGTTTAGGAATGTAACCTTCACACTTCTCTAAAATAGTTGGTAGCTTGGTTTTTACTAAAGTAGCATTCTAGAAACATGGTTGACTGTTAGCTAGATAGATGGTTGTTGGTAAAAAAAAAAAAAAGCCAAAGTGGGGTAGTCCATGATTGCCATGATGTGAAGCCTCTTAGATTGGACGAGTTTACTTCAGAGAGTTTTGTGACTCAGTGCCCCTGTTGCTCCAATAACTGCTAATCACACACGCAAGCACACACACAGACACACACACACACACACACACACACACACACACACACACACACACACACACACACACACACACACACACACACACACACACACACACACACACACACACACACACACCATTTAACTAAACCACTTTCAGCTGGTTTAGCATTCCACCCTGTATCTCAAGGTGAAACTGTTCAGCTCTGGAATTTGTGCACCGTACCACATAAAGCTGGTTAAAATGATCTGTGAATAATTAATAGAAAACTAACTTACTGCAACTCACACACACACAAACACACACACACACACACACACACACACATGCACACACGCACACGCACACGCACACGCACACACACACACACACACACACACACACACACACACACACACACACACACACACACACACACACACACATACTCTCAATTAGCAGTAATATTGTCAGCAATAATTTGTCTGCCCCCTTGAACTGCAGAGGAGATTGGTGACCTTGCTTCTCAACCAAAGAATTTATTGTCCCCTCCCTACAGTTTCCTCTAGTTTTTGTCTGTTTAATATCACGTTGTTGTGAGGATTTGGGTGATTCAGTGTAATCAAACCATCAGAAACACTTTATTTTTTATTTTTCAAGGCCACAGTCAGACATGCGGGCATTCATTCATTGGAACACTGTTTCATCAAGCGTGAGGGTTGAAGAAAGAGCAGCTTGCGTCACTAAACAAAAAAAGAATGTTTTCACAGTTAGAGAAATTATAAACAAATTCCACTTAGTTTGCAGTTTACTTTACTGTACTGGTCTCTGCACGTTGTGAATAGTCTAACAATGCGATGAATATGGGATAAAATGGCACAAGAACCAACAGAGACCCTTTGACAAACTTACACATGTGTAAATGTAAGCCTACATAATCAGTTGACGGAGGTTTGGTTGAGGTGTAAACTTGTTCGGGCACAGCAGAGGCCTACTGGAACAAACATTAACAGCCACGGAGCTCACACACCGTGACTCCCAAAGTAAGCTACATAAATCTCCTTAAATCTCTAACAAAGACACTTGTGTGTACTTGTTCCACTTGTTTCCGGCTTAGCATCCAGGCTATTTGTGGCATTTATGGTAAAGAGTATAAGTGACTGTGTGAGCAGTGCTGCAGAAACTGCAGGTGTTAAGATGTGTAATGACAAATGTAATACCATAATTTATGACTTTTCTAGGGATGACAATGTTGTCCTGTTGATTTAGTCCAGACCGAAATATCTCAACAACTAGGCCTATTGGATAAAATGCCAGGAAATTTGGTCCACATATTCACAACCCCTTCAGGATAAATTGTTATCACTTTGGTGATCCCGTAATGTGTTTCTTTTACGCCATTATCAGGTTAAAAGTTTGATTTGTAGAATATTTTGTTTTTTGACAAAATACCAAAACTGATGACATTGAGCCTCAGCTTGTGGTTCATGCTAATTAGCAAATGTTAGCTTGCTAACATGATAAACTAAGATGGTGAACATAAACATTATGACTGCTTAACATCTGCATGTCAACATTGTCAATATGAGCAGGTTAGCATGCTAACAGTAGCATTTACAGTAGCTCAAAGCACCCCTGTACCTTAGTACAGTTACAAACATGCCTATGGACTCATTAACTTGTTAATAAGGTGTGCTTTGTAGAAGATGTATAGCAGTTAATGGACAATTTTCTCTACCTCCTGAGTGACATATGCCTGTACACATACACGCTCACTGTAACATACAGTAAAAAAAATGCCAGGAGCACTTTATGTGATTAAATTGATAAAAGAGAAAAGAAGTCTGAAAAATCTTAATTAAATCGCACATATATTTAGACTGCAGTGCATTATTGCACATGAACCAGACATATATGAAATAGGAATGCGTCCTGTGCATGTTAACTGGGCCTTGCCGCTATACAGTGGGCTGGGTGTTTATGTGTATTTGACATGCTAGGCCCTCATGATAACATGAAAAACAGTCACAAAAAACACAATTAAAGGTAATAGGTCACTATGTATTGTGATGGGATCATTGCTGACATTTACTGTACATCATGTGTTTTATGGCAGTTGTCAGGATGTGCCAGAGGGTGGAGTAGTTGTAGTTGTAAACGGGACTTGTCATCTAGTGAGACTGTAAATCTAATGTTACAGTATAAATACAGTCTCATTTTTCTAATTGGTCTGTGCAGCTATATGGACATGCCTCATCTCCTCTCAGCCTCACACAGCCTGACCTATGACCTCTCAACCTCTTCCCAAACTTTTACTCGCCTGCTCACATGTTCTCTCACCCTGAAATCATGCCTCACAACACCATCACACCAATCTCCCCCTCACTCCACTGTGCCCAAGGGCAGGGGACTAGATTAGCTATGCATCTCTCTCTCTCTCTCTCTCTCTCTTTCTCTCTCTCTCTCTCTCTCTCTCTCTCTCTCTCTCTCTCTCTCTCTCTCTCTCTCTCTCAACTTTCTCCCTCACTTCCTCCCCATCCAGCCCCTCTCAGTCCTGTGTGGGTGTCTGGTGCCTGTCAGAACCAGTGAAAACAGCTCTAATCTTAATTACACCAGCAGCTTTATTACTCTGCTCTGTTGCTTTGCTCAGGCAATATCTCCATAATCACTTCTTACGGCCTGTTTTATATCTTAACGTTGAGGGGGGGCTATGAAAGATCTCTGAAAGACTTCACTAAATTCAGCAGAATACTTGAATATCTTTTAGAATATGAAGACATAAACCTAACTGGCCACACTGTGACTATTACACCTCCCTGCAGTCTTTAACACCAGGTACTCCGCCATGGTGGAGTCTAATTACTCAATTTACAAATACAGGGAGCCACCTAGTGGTTGAGATGTGTTGGTACATTGCTGCCCCTAAATGACAAGATATTTACATGCCGACCCCTATAATGGCTGACACTGATCAGGAAAAAAAGTGTCTTGTTTCTAAGCTCTTTTTTTTCTCAGATACCATTTATAACAATACCAAAAGGTCAGGATCATCCCCCAGACAGATGAAGCACAGACATGGGAAGGAGCAGGAAAAATATGTGGTTGTGAAACAGATATGAGTTATGGAGAAGGTTTTGGGAAGACAGAGAGGATGTGTAATCTCTGCCAGTATAATGTCTAATAGTCAACACAGATTATATACATCATTACGAGGCAGTGATATGTCAAAGTGTTCAGACCTCCCACAGCTTTAAGGAAGAATTATAGTGTTTGTGGGGCACTGTATGCAATCACATCACGCCGATGAGAGTGGTGAGAGGGAACCAAGCTGTGGGTCAGAAAACCAAAACAATGAGCTGAAAGACATTGAACCTCATGTGATAATTTGGTTGTGACTCCTCTCCCATACTGTAGTGTAAACATATTTCTTATAGTCGCTTGCTAATGTATTGGGTGTACTTCAGAAGAAAAAAGAAAGAAACTTTATTACTCGTCACATACAATCGTACTGTACAATGTAGAGAAATTCAATCTCTGCATTTTACCCACGCTAAGCATTAAGAGCAGTGGACAACCACATTCAGCATCCGGTGAGCAACTTGGGGTTCAGTGTCTTGCTCAAGGACACTTTGACATGTGGCCGAAGGAGCCTGAGATAGAACCGCCAATCTTGTGGTTAGGGGCCGACCCGCTCTATCTCTGAGCCACAGCCACCTCAGACTGCATGGGTAGACACAGTGAAGAGAAGGCGAACAGCAGCATATATGATAAGGTATTATGGCAGCCTTGCCCTCAGCGTATGAATGTGTGTGAATGGTGAATGGTTCCTGTACTATGTTAAAGCGCTTTGAGTAGTCGTCAAGACTGGAAAAGCGCTATATAAATACAGTACATACATACATTTACCATGTGCTCACATGTACTTAATTCTGATTGGCAGAGCGTGACTTGAAGTCAGGCTGTGAAGTGTGAGAAATCTTGATCCCCATTCATGCAAGATGCAAATGAGCTGGCTGAAGACAACATCGAAATGTCCTGTTAGCATCCATCAAATCCAGATTCTCACATACCAGTACATGTGTGCATGTACTACTGAGCATTAATCTTTGGCATCTTAATTGTGAATTTGAGGTCAGCTTCACTAATGCCAGTCAAACAAGTAATTTTCCCCAATCTTTCTTCCAAAGCTAATGTTAAACTGTCACGTCTTTTCTGTTGCCAGTTTTCATTTGAGCAGTGCTGAGTCAGGACGTTTGCATCCTCTGCAATAAGAGAATGTGACTTTGATCTGCTGTGCGTATTCTTCACATACCACTGAGGTCATCGGCTCCTTTTTGTGGTGATTGTGTTGGCAGATCACTATCTGCTCTTTCACTTTAAATTACAGCAAGTTAAGATGAGGCAAAACAGTGTTTCCTCATTTTTCCATCAACCAGTGCCTCTTTACCTGTCTCCTACTTAATGGAAAGCTCTTCAGTCAGTCTGTCTTTCATTTGTCTTCTTACCAGCTCACAGACAAACTTAATTAACAGAAACAACTTAACTCTTTGATGAAAAATGGCATCAGATCAGCTGCCCAGAGCATCCAATGGAGGATGACAAACGGCGCTGTCAGATGTCAGTCTGATGTTTTTATACCCGGCCATTACCTTGAGCAGTTACAGGGCCGCACTATTGTCTAGCAGAGGCATGGTTAAGGAATGCAGTATAAAGTGAGAGTGTCATGTCCCTCTCGCGTGTTCGCATATACCCACATATGTGTACAGTACACACAATTAGATTGCCGCTCTGATAGTGAACAGAGAAGAGAACTGTAAGCAGTTCAGAGTTTGGCCTTGGTACTGAGAAGTTCTGATATTTTTTTCTTTAGTTACAACATTTCTGTCCCATGAGTAGTTATTCTGTGGTTAGTACAAAGTCTATATAAATATGGAGTATTTGCACTTTAACCAAAAGTTTGCAGCACAAACCCCATTGTTCCCTATAGACTGATGGCAGCCTCCCATATGGCCTGGTTGGCCCACGTTGGCCTTGCTACACATGCCTTCTTCAGCAATTCAAATACAACAGAAGGAAGTGGATCTAAAATGATTTTAGAATATGAATAAACGATTCAACAAAAACCGCAGTATTCTTCCTTCGCTACACAAAGCTGTGTAGCATCATCTTCCTTGTGATAATATCTGAGATGGTGCAGTGTTTCATTGTAAACAGATACAAAGTTTCATACAGTAACATAGTTCAGCATTCGTTTAATGAAATGTCCAAACCTTAGTCATAAAAATCTGCTCTTCATTTCTTTCTTGTTCCAACTCAGGAGAAGAAGAAAAGCTTTCATGGTAATCTGGCCTGATTGTAAAGATTTTCCGAGGAGGTCCTCAGAGACAGAAGTCCTACTTATATAAAATGTGGATGTTTCAGAAGAGAGAAGAAGAGAAGCTGATGTTGACAATCCCGAATCCACCACTCAGTGCAATAGACTATAAGATCATGACAGTGGATATGGGAGGTTTCCTTCCTGAGGAAATGCTGTTGTATATCATAATGTAGTGTGTACATATAGGGTGATGGACAAAGCTTAACTGCAGGTTTTGGTTGACCTCCTGTCACAGAACGCATTGAGGGTCTGTTTGGAATTAAGTGGAACATTCTGTTACTGTATTGTCCATTTGGGAGCAGTATATACAGTCATGGTCCATATATCTACCATATAAGGGCAAGTTAGTAAAATAATACAGGCAAAGCATCTTGAATATGCCAATATATAACTGGTAGCACATGCACAGGTTTTACTTATCACACTGTGTACACTTTTACTTGCAGCCAGACCAGTTTTAGAGATATTAAACATTTTAACGTTGTTAATATTGTTGGAGGCAACAGACCACAGCTTATGATCACGCACATCTATTATTGTGTGTGTGTGTGTGTGTGTGTGTATGTGTGTGTGTATGTGTGTGTGTGTGTGTGTGTGTGTGTGTGTGTATGTGTGTGTGTGTGTGTGTGTGTGTGTGTGTGTGTGTGTGTGTGTGTGTGTGTGTGCATTGGTGTGTAAGATATAAAGATTACAAATATGAGGAACATCACCCAAATTAAGCACCCCACCTTGCCCCTCCTGTCTCTTTTCTGAAAGGGTTTATTCAAACTTGCGTTTAGGGTTAAGGTTAGATATGAAAAAGTTCTTTTTGTGGTTTAGGGAATGAATGTCATAACTGAATGTCTTCACAGATATAGTACAAATTGTCAGGGTATAGACCGAATAAAGTAACAACTCAGTGAGAGAGACTTAAACTCTAAGTAACTTAATCACTTAAATACTACTACAAATTTGCAATTAACAACATTTCTCAGAAATAACATCTTATTAGTTAGGACACTATGTAACAGGTCAAAGGTGCATTGGCCAAAAAATGAAATATAATAAAATTAAAAATTAAAAAGCAAGAAAACAAAGAACGTATCAAAGAAGTCTTGAAAATCACAAAATACAAAACATACAAAATCTTTCAAGTTAAAACAATCATAAATTGAACTTACAATGGACATATACTGTACAGCACACACACATACAACCAACTGGCGTGTAACCCTTTGCCTGCTACTTTACAATTAGTCCTGGTATGTGCGTTTTGTCTATACCCTGTGTGTCTGTGTGTGCCAAGGCCACAAACCAGGAGTGAAGTCAACATCCTCAGGGGCCTGAACAGATGGTGATCAGTTTTGTGTTTCTACATTTCTGGGCCACTGAAAACCAGACCAGATAGAGTGCAGCTCCTGTTTGACTGGTCATCAGGGATTTGGATGGACACATATTTGGAAAAGTAAAGGAATCCAGAAACTAAAATGACTTGATTAGAAGAAATCGGACCATGTCTAGTGTGTTCTTTGTGTACAGTCTTTTGCAAAAACACAAGCCCTAATCCCATGACTGCCTTTTACAATTGCCAGCTATGATTACAGACAGCTAATAAATTGGATGATTAAGTTCAAGATCCAGGTTAAGAGAGTAGAATCATGTCTTATTATACGCCACATTATAAACACCATGTCATTAGTCATGCCCACTGCCCTCTTACTGAATATCAAAAGGGAAGCCATCATCCTCCCGATCCTGTACATATGGCTCAGTTTTATGAGTGTATGCGGTGGTCAGGGTGAGGGCCATCCTTCAGCCTGGTTAAATGTTTCCATGCTGCCGAGTTTTGCTAATGGCAGCTGGTTGCCCAATTGTACCAATGAGAGGAGGCCTCGATCAAGGACAACCTGCAAGGAAGATCGCTTCAGTTGATAGTTTGCGAGTTTGCATGCACATTCTTCATGCGTTCGTGCAAATGGATGCATTTACGCACATATGGGAACATGTCCTGTAAAAAGGTTAAATTTTTGAAGAATACAATTAGTGTCCAGAGAGCAATTTGAATGTTCAATTTGTGAGGCAGTGAGAGCGGAGTCAAACATCATAACGAGATGGATTTGTTAACTTTATTATTAGGTCAGTTAAAAAAACCTTGATAAACACTATGTGGCCAATGGGCTGCAGTTTATCTGAATCCTCTCAGAATACTCTGTTGGAATGTTGGCCAACTTCTTAATTCCCGGAACGTGAATTTAAATGACTTGCGAAAGTAATTCTCTGCAGTGTTATGAGAATAGACAGATCTGATGAGAAACATTCTGAAATTGTTTATTCTGTCATCCACAAACTCGTTGTCCTAATGAGAGGGAAGCAAAGGTTTGCTTTTGTACGAATATGACTTTATAGTAATAACAGCTACAGCACGTCCTGAGTGTGTGTATACTTGTATTAATACCTATCACATACAAAAATCACATCAGACTTATGAGAGGACACACAGGAGGAATGCTCTCTTTTTTCTCTGTTTCTTGGATGTACTAATGAGCTATGAGTGACAACAGATGGGCTCTTAAAGAACATAACAGAAAAGATGTATATATTTATCCACTGACTGTTTGTTTGCCTTTTAAAAGATCCAATTCTACAAGACAAGAAAATAGCATAAATGGTGGAAGTGGTGAAAAAGGGGAACCATCAAGAGAAAAGAGTGAGTGGGCCATTGAGACAGGATGGATGAGAACATGACCACTATCGGATTGACGTGTTTTGCTCTGCTGTTAGATAGATACGCTGCCTGCATGCTGCTCCTCTGTGAACCTGTGACCCTGCTTGACCACACAGAAGCTCTCCATCAGCAGGGTCATGGCCTCACTTTAACCCTCTCTCCGGCCTCGTTGTAAAACATGCACGGAGGTGCAAGGACGTCCTTAACTCCCTGTGACCCTGACATCATGGGTCATCCTCGCTTGGGCCGGTTGCTATGGCAACAAGAGATCATGGAAGGGGGAAATGATTTTAACAGTCAGTTGACTCAAACATTGGATATTCTGATGCAGGGATCTTCAACAGGGGGTCTGGGACCCCTAGGGGGTCATCAAAGTCAATGCAGGGTGGCCTCCAAATTATTGTTAATTTTGAAGTTTAAAAAAAAAAAAGTTCATTTTTCATGCATATTTGAATAGCTTAGTATTCTATGCAGGGGGGGGGGGGGTGGTTGGAGACGGAAAGGTGTAAGAGGAAAAGATTGATTTCAGTGATTGGAAGGTTAACAGTGAGTTCAGTGGGATTTCATAACACTGAGTGCTTGAAATTAAAAGGCAAAGCTCTCATTTCTAGGTTTTAGTGGAGGTTGTGAATTTGAGGTGCAAGATCCCAAGAGTCCCTTTTCAGCCAGGGTCATTTATCTAAATGGCGGAGCTCAGCACAGTAATAAGTCATACATGAAATGTGTTTTTATACTTAACAAGACACAGCAGCAAAACACAAGAGTTTAACACGTCCTTTATGCAAATGCTTACATAAATATGAAGGAACACGATTATGTTACTGGAACAACATGAGTAGTAATGACTATAATTGTTTCAGTTTATCCCTTGGAATTGAAATTTGGTAGGTGTTATTCACTGGGGGTGGATGACATTACCCGAAACCAAAAGTAGATTCCATACACATATGCAGATCTGGTTTTCATCCAGACAAAGAGTTGTGATTTCCCAATAACATCATTGCTGTAGTTACCCATTTCCTCCCCTCTGGAATCCACCTGCACTGACAGAAATCCTCCTCATTCCCAGAAATCAAAGGCAGTTTTTCAAGTGGCATGAACACCTGATGAATGTATAGCTTGTCCTCTTCCTAACCTGCTCTTCCCAGGGTTAAGATCAGAGAGTGATTCAGCAGAGCCGTTAACCCTTGCATCTGCTCCAGGACACGTCAACCTAACTAAAAGCTAAGAGTAATTAACACGCCTAAAGGCCAACAGGTATATAGCCTGAAATTCTACTTACAGCCCATGTTTCAGCTGCCTTCAGAGGTATAGTGAGATGTGGCCAGTGTGTTTCACAAATAGAAACATGGATTGGTTAAATAAAATAAAAAGTAAATAATTTGAAGACTTTATCCACCACTGCATCAACAGAAATATGAACTGCACAAACTGCAATTCAACTCTTCAATCTAAACACCAACAATTCCCTTGAAATGCCCAGGAGAATACCACCATTTTTTTTCTTCAATTAGCTGACCAGTGATGCCCAACACTGCACCTTGTCCAAATTTCATGGTCCCTTCATTTGATGGAGGTCGCACTATGATATATACTTACAGTCCTGACCTCTAGCACTGGGGCCTCTGGCGACCGCACACAATGTGTGAATGAGCAATCCAAACATGATGTGGGATTACAGAAGGAGGTTTGCTGTGACTCTTCTATGTATCACTACAGGGGCCCTGACTTTAATTTGGAAGAATACATTGTATACCATACCTCATGTTTAAAAAAATGCAAACATCACAATATATGTGCAGTCACATAAGCACAATAATACAGACATTACAGTTAATCACAGCTAGACGGGGAGGGAAAAAGAAAGCAAACAGAGGACAAATGACAGGTTTGACTTATTTCATCGTTTTCACATATATTATACAGATTTAGATAGAGCCCCTTCTCACCTTATACACACACCAACATGTGCCAGACCTGCGTTAACTGATGCAGAGGTCATGCTCTCTTGTAAAAACATGTGATAATTAATATATGCGTCATACCATTTGTCACATGTAGGGGGAAAAAAACACATAAGCAATGAATATAATAAACTGAGGTTTTTAGACAGTTAATGTTTCTGACCTATTTTTTGTACTAAGAGAAAAACCAATTGGGCTGTCTGCATCATAACATAAACAAATGATGCAAGCTTGATAGAAAACGATTGACTGTTTTACGTCAGCATTATAAACAGTGGTCGGCTTTGTTAAAGGTGCTGTATGAGTGTTTATATTTTCTGTTGAACAAATTAAAAAATAGCTCATAATAGTTTGAATGGGTTTTGGCAAAGTAGATGTTTATTTTCTCTTGAATATACGTCATAGTTCGTGTGCTACTGCAGCTGGCATGAGGTTAACAAGGCTTTTGGAAAGCAACTTTTGACTGATAAGTCAAAGATAAGTCCAAGACAAGTGAACTGCATGAGTGCTTAAAAAAACACCTATTTAATGTCAAATCTGCTCCTGGTTTATTCATGCGATAAGCAACTGTTTACACCCATGTTGTCTATTTAACCCTGCACACTTGATGTAGACCATCAACCACGCTTGACAAAGACCAAATACCCAGAGAGGCAAACAAGTCTCTTTTATGTGAAAAAGACCAGAATTGCTTCACAAATTGAGTCTGTGTGTTTGAGATGTTTCCCTGAGGACCCTATAAAACAAGGATGACCACAGTCTAAACAAATTCCAGACAGATAAACCTGCAGTGAACATCTTTCGCTGACACAGACAAATGCAGACACACTGTACACACACATGAAAAATTATTATTCATTATTAGCTTTCTAATTGATCATATAATGAATTAGAACAGACCAAATTATTTATAATGGAGGCATCATGACTTTCACAGTGAATTAAAGAGACAGTAAATCCTCCTTTTGTTCCTGAAATAAAAGGCTAAATTCTAGCTTTCAGTCATTTATTAAAACCATATTGTATTTGTATACTATACAATATTAGCCTATATTTGTTTAAAATCTCTTTCTAGATTTTGTATTTTCAGCCACAACATACTGACACGTTAATTTCCAGAAAGGCCACATTCAAAGGATCAAGGTGACACGAGCGTTTGCTGTAATCTAACACTGGCAGTAAATAGTTACATGAGGAGACTCCCACGTTTGTTTCAGGAAGCCCATCATAAATCATACATCAGGGGACCGGGCCTTAGCCCTGCTGAGAAGCCCATTTAACCACCGTCCAGCCCTAAGCTGTGGTCGTGAGGCTGGAGTGTGATCTCAGTAGCCCCAAACTTCCACACGTGCCTGAAAGCTGCATTTGATAGTGTTTGTCCTAAAGGACGCGTTGGATTATGGCTGGATAAAATGGCCTCGAGCTGTCTTTACAAGTCATAACTGCTTGAGTGGAGTGCTTACCAGTGTATGTGTTTGGGGGGCAGGGGGGAGGACAGGAAACCAGCCGAATCCATCAGGATCATTCCATTAAGCCCCAGACAGATTAAATTAAAGACGAAAATAATTATTTCTGCCACAATAACATAACACAGCAAAAAAACAATAGTGTCTCAGATACTTAACCACTCGCAGCTTGACATACAGGCAAATATTTGAACATGATAGAACAACCTGAAGTTCAATCATTGCTTTTTATCCCACATTTCTTCTGTAAAACCATGCGGTAGGGTCCCGCATGGTGATTGTGATTTCACGGATGAAAATGTATGGCAAGTCTCCTCAAGAGAAAACAAATGCTGCTCTCTGTTCTTGTTAAGCGTTGAAAATATCTTCCTTCACCCCAAACTGAAGGAGAATGTTAATTGGGTTCAAATTAACATTGTTTCCACGCAGCCATGGCCAGCTGTGCAAATATGAACAATTTACCCACATGGAGTATAACTTTCATTTCATACATGAGCCCTGTGGCAGACACCGACAGACAAGCCAATGCAGATAGAGTTCAAACCTTGGAAATGAAATCCATAGAGGGGACACCTAATATATTAGGACAATAGAAACTGCCAAGTAGAGCCTCAACCACAGATATGGAACCAGAAGGGAAACTCTCTAATCTCTTCCAGAGGTAGCTGTCATGCCTTCACATACAATCAACATTTGTGGCTTATTTTGGAGTGAGATGAGAGAGATGTAGATATGGTAATGAAGCTTTTATGTCTTCGAATTTCTAAATCTAAAGATAACTCCTTTTCTTTAGTGAATGTCCCGAGGACTGGATGATAACAGCTTTTTTAATGCTTCATTGAAAAGCCTAAATTTAGCAAAAGACGCTTATTACCGAGAGTTAGATGAGAATGTTGATACCATTCATATATATGTCTGTTAAATTTAAAGCTACAGCCAGCAGTTAGCTTAGCTTAGCATAAAGACAAGAAACAGTCATCAGGGAATTTACTGCACCAGGTCAAGAAATTGTCATTTTTACACTTTGTTTTTTAACAAACAACATATAACATGGAAATTAGTCAGCTAGCTGTTTCCAGGCCTCATGCTAAGCTATGCTCACTGCTTGCCGGCTGGAGCTTCATATTAAGTGGACAGATATGAAGGTGGTAATCTCCTCATTTGACCCTTAGCAAGAATGGGAATAAGTAAATTCCCCTAACATGCATATTTAAATTGTAACCTTTATTCCTAAAACAATTCAAATCAGATTAAGATGCATAATGATCACAGGCTTTAGCATAGCAGTGATCCCTTAATCGTCTCTTGCTCTGTTTCAAAAAACCACAGCAGACAGTATAGCCAACAAACCGTTCAGCCATGCAGCCATGGTTCCTCTGTATCCTCTAATTACCACAGAGGGTCACAGAGTCAGCCCTGCTCCACAATGCAAAGTCAATTCCTTTTATCTCCTTTTAACCCTTTTATAGCTACTATAAGTGTCAAAATGTGACTGGAAGAAAGCTGTTCCTCTCCCCTCTTCCTCTGTCCTTTCCCTCATGTTATCAGGTTTTATAAGGTGTAAGATAGCGTCTTTAAAGCTTCCCAGAAGCCCCTATGGTTTCTGAGGTCCCGTCAGGCAGATTGACAGCAGGCAGCAGGGTCACCTGACACGGCCCTATGCAGGCCTGGGAACAAGACATCTCTTATCAAAATCACAGCGCGACACAGACCTGCTAACCAACCTCACCTGATAACAGGGATTCAGAACAAGCAGTGTGAGAAGGGGGTATAAAAGAGTTACTTACGACGAACAGTATAATATGGAAAGGAAGAGATGCATCAAAGAGGGCGATTAACATAGAGGGTTTTATCTGGGTACTAAATTGTTAATAATTACCAGGTGTTAATGTTACCACAACTTATGCAGTGAAACTAACCACACACTGATCTTATTCCTCAGCCAGGGGAATTATGGCATATGGAGGCCTGCTGTGATTGTTAGGGATGTCTGGAAGGCAGACGGTTTTAATGTGTGTATGTTCACCGCAGGGTTCCTTGTAGTAAACCCTCAACATCATCACTGTCCCACACTAATACAGCCCTGTTAAGATTTACACAAAAGCCCTATTAGAATGACGTTCATGTAACTTCCCGCCTCATATTTTGTATGTGTGTGTGAGTCATGAAAATCCAGAAAACTTGCTGTTCTCCAGTTCTCTAAATTGTCACATAATAAATGCAGAAATTGTTGTTGCCTGTTTAACTGTTATGAAGTGCTATGGCTAAAAAACAATAAGAATGAGCTTTCTGAAAGAGGGAGAGGTGGAGGGAAAAGCATAGGTTTGCTACACTGATAGGTCTGTTTTATTCTCTATGTCCTCTTTAATGGGATTCAAGTGAAAGCCACAGTAGCTGAATAGCTGCCACACAGACCAACAGACAGACATACAGTTCCAGTGAAAGCCAGCTCAGATTTCAACGGCCAGCCAACATCTGAACAGCAGATTATCACAGCTTCTTGACCATTATATACCTCTTGAATGGTCTTGATTCCCTGTTAATGGCACCCATGCATTTGTAAAGCGAGGAAGTGAAATAAAGGGTTGCAAAAGAAGAAAAGCGAAAACCTTATTTCACATTCACCTCCTGAAACCTTTTCACTGCACACACAGCTCTCAGACACAAATCTGCTTTTGTCTGGGGAGTCTGGGGTTAACAGAGTCCTGTTAAGGTCCTCCATGCCTTCTCTCTCTCTCTCTCTCTCTCTCTCTCTCTCACACACACACACACACACGCACACACACACACACACACACACACACACACACACACACACACACACACACACACACACACACACACACACACACGCACACACACACACACACACACACACGTCCTATATGAGTAAATGTGTGGGTTTACATGTTTTTCAGAGTGACACTAAAGAATTATATATTAATTATAACATGAAACACATTTCTTTCCTTTAATGTAAAACTTCCCTCATCAATACCTGTCTCTTATAGTATACTGGCGAACCATCGGCCATCTCTACATTGTTAGTGTTAAAGGTTTTTTTGTCCACGCTAGCCTTTTCCATAGACAGTTAAAGAAGTGAACCAACATATCCCGTTGCTCTGGACGGAGACCAGTGAAGTCTATTAGAAGCACTTTTCCGGTGATGGTTGAACGTTACTGCGCAGCTGCAAACTGAGCTTGCCGACGTAGAGGTGACGTGAGCAACGTGTCTGAACGTTGTAAGTCTTCTGGTAGCTGTGCCAAGAGAAATCTCAATCATTCCCAATCTTGCAGAGATTACGTAGGTATACGTAAGGAGATAACATAGGTACAGGCTAATTATTGCTAACTAAAACGCTAGTTAACATTAGTAATTATACTAAACAGCTAATGTAAGTGGAAACTGCCTGCAAGCTTTTCCTGTACTATACGGTAATTCCTCTACTATGCGACAGTAAGTTGCGTGGTTATGACACAATCGTTAGCCTATTTTTACAAAAACGTCTGCTACGGAGCCATAACGTGAGGTACAAGGTAATGGAGCCTTTTATACATTGTCATGTTTCTTTAGAAATAAACAATGGACAAATAAAGTCTTCAAACACTTCAGATGTAAAGTTATTGGCTGTCAAAGTGACGCCAAAATGAGCGTCAATGGGATGCTAACGGTGGGTGAGTGCTTTGTAGCATTAAAATGGCGCCATAGCGACTTCACTCTGTGGAGAGAAGCTTGCCCCTTTGGCCTTTTCAGATGGTTTTCTAAATGTTTGCCATCCACACACACTTACATGTGCATACAAAAATGCTCAAGTCTCATCTTTTTCCTATTTGTTTAGTTCATTTGTGGTTGGAAAATACTGGGATGGGGCATTATCAATAACAAATGGTAAGGACCATGGCTAAACGGATTGGGCATTGTGACAAACATAAACAGATACTTAAACTTTTCCTTAGTAAAGCTCTGCTCTCTTCATATACTGATTTATTAAATAGTGCCTGTACCTCAGGGCTAACAATAGCTTTGGCATTGCTACATTGAGACTTGATCAAATAATTGTATATTTGCGTAGTTGTCATACAACAGACGCAGAAAAATATGTCAATAGAAATAACTCTTCAAAAAGAGACCAGGAAGCAAGCTTTTGTGTAGATAAAGGGCAATAACAGCAAAAACAAATTATCTCTACTATACTGACATGGTCTAAAACGATTTTTTTTTACTTTTAAAGTTAACCCCAAACCCAAATCCCAACTCTGAATTAGATTTAATTTTCATACTCACATGGTCCTTGTCAGGACGGAAAATACAACAATGCACACAGATATTATGAGCACACACAAAGTGCTTTTTTTTTTTTTTTTTTTACAGATTGGAACTTTTGTAAATCCTTTTGCAAAACGCATAACCATCCCTCCCCTCTGGGTGGTGAAAAGGACATGATAGGAGCGTGAAGTCATTGTCTCAGAAGAACAGTGAAGAGACGACGGATAGTATAGAATAGAATACACTTTATTGTCCCCAAGGGGAAATTTGTCTTGGACATAATGCTACAATCTACAATCTGTTGCTTCACAACACAAACAACATGCAACACAAAACCACTCTAAAACCAAAACCAACACGGAATAAAATACAAATACAATACAATAAGATAAAAATCAACATGAAAATAAGATCAGCAGAGCGTCCTAAGATGAGGAGAAGAGAGGAGAGGAGAAGAGAAGAGTAAAGGAGGTTAACTTGTGAATGATCTGCTAAATCCTAAACTTCACTATGTTGGTCCTGTTTCGTCCGCCCCGTGAAAAATAACCCACTGTAGTTTGGCAAAGCGTGAGCCAGAACACCAAAAACATCAGAGCCCATTGGAATTGGCCCACTGTGGGTTTGGAAAGTAACAAGCATAAATCTGACTATTTTTCATCTGTCATTTCGTCCTCTGAAGTACGGGACGAACAGATCGCATTTCACCACCACATTAGTAATAGTAATTTATTTCTGTTTTCATTCAAGAAGGGTGTAGAATCCTCCAAGTATGTGCTCAATCCTGTCGCTATTTCTGCTACAACAAATTAGCTTCCAATGAAAGTTTAATAGTTTATGTTGCACTCACTTCATCACAGTGTTTAGCAACACCTAAACAGAACTGTGACTCCTTGGTGTGTGAGCCAGGGCAGGTGTATGTGTGTGTGTGTGTGTGTGTGTGTGTGTGTGTGTGTGTGTGTGTGTGTGTGTGTAAGAGAGAGACTTGTTAGCAGTTTATGACCTTTAAATCATAAAAACCTTGCTCACGCTTGCACAAGTGGTCAGGCCACATGTGGATAAAAGTTGAAAAGAGTGCTTGTAATGGTTGATGTGGCTACTTCAAAGACCACCCATAATAGGACTTCATGTATGTAGCCTATCTACTCTATTGTCCTGAATATAGGACATCTTGTGCTTAGGTCACACAAGTCTCATTTTGAGCTCCTCATCATGACACTCAGTGGCAGCGGTGATTCTTGGCTGTTGGACAGATGATTCGGTTCCTGGTTTGTTTCTGCAGAAAATACTTTGGGTGACGTTTTTGACTCGTTTTCACAAAAAGACTCGTCCGAAACTCCAGTAGGTTAAACAGAGCTAACCAAAGACTTTTTGGGGCAGACAGACACATTTGAAATGCATAACACATACACAACATTAAGGTTAGAAAAATCCCATAATGAAACTTTATCTGTAGGAGCTGGTGTTACTCTCTCCATGCAAAAAGAATATCTGATCTTGTGAATATTGAATTTTTTAGTGCTTAAATAATAAAACAACTCCCACTTATACACAAACCTGTTTCCAGATTATATTTTTTAAATATTTGGGCCAGTGTATGCATCCAATGCGTGGACCAATGCTACATACTGTGCTTCTGTTGAGCTTAATCTTTCTGTAAACTGCCCAGCTAATATTAGTGCCTTATTTCTAGCTATCATTTCGCTTTACTAATATATTCAAATAACAATATATTATGTTTAATAATATAATCACATTTTCTAAGCAATCCAGTCTAGTAAGATTGCAGTGCATCCTGAACTTACCTTAACTGTCATCAGCCATTCTAGAAACTCTGGGAGGCTGAAGTTAGCTAAATGCTAACATCAGTGTGTTACATCATGTGTTAGCATGATAACATCTGCTAATTAGCACTTGCAGGAGCAGGAGGATGATGGGAATGTCATCAGTTTTGTAGGTATTTGGTCATGAACCAAATTAAGTATTTGACCTGATGATGGAACTAGAGAAAAGCTCAGTGGATCTGGAGATCCGAGGTCTGCACCACATTTATTGATAATCAATCCAACATTTGATTGAGACATTTTCTTTACTTTTGTTTCAGAACGTCATGTCAACCTCATGGTGATGCTACAGGAAGTAAGGGGAGTCATAATTCATCATCTGGGGACCATGCATGTCTTTTCAAAACAAAATAATAAAAAAGTAGGGCTGTCAAATGATTAAAATGTTTAATCAAATTAATCAGAATTTTCAGTGGATTAATCATGATTAATCACTATTTGCAATTACACCTGAATCCTAACCATTTTTTTTCTGAAATGCATACCAAAAGATACTAGTGCTGTCAAGCGATTCAAATATTTAATCGCATTAATGTCATAGTTAACTCGCTATTAATCGCAATTAATCGCACATTTTTATCTATTCTAAATGTCCCTTGATTTCTTTTTGTCCCATTATATTTTCTCATTTTAATTCTCTTATCAGCATGGAAAAGTAGATTGGCTTGCTTTGTGACTGTTTTTTTATTGAAAACAACATTGTCATATACGTTATGTTCAATTTCACACTAACATTCACACTTGGATCTAATAATCTGTCACATAATGTAACGCTGTTACCTCGATTTTCCATTGCAGATAGTACTGCAGATAGTCCTGCAGATAGTACTGCAGGTAGTACTGCAGATAGTACTGCCTCATGCCTGAGGCGAGCGTGGCTGGTCCTACTGTCTATGGTCTCATAGCAACTGGTTTCCCGTGACTCATTTCCTGGTTCTCGTTCTCTTTCATAACCAACGTAAAATCAAGGAGAGGGTTTTCCTGCTCCAGGTTTCCCACCGTGGTCAGAAAGAACAGAGGAGACACTTTGTTTCTCTCACTGACTGTAGAGTCACTACTCGCTGAAAATAATCGCCGTCACGAGCCTACAAGCTACGCGGCTAGCAAGCTAAAACCGGCCGAGGCTTGTGTCTGTTTTGTTTGCGGTCTGCGAAATTACAAGACCCGCCCTTCAATCACTACTATTGGCCAGGCGTCGAAGGTAACGTAACTCCATTTGTTCAGGTCCTATCCCCTGACCAATCCACTATCCTCACCACTCGCGGTGAAATGCCTAAACCAAACCAATCAGCTGCTTCGTAGGGCGGGACATGGCGTGGCCATAGACAGTTAAAGAAGTGGACTAACAGATCCCGTTGCTCTCTCTATGCGTTACTCGTGCGTTAAAAAAATTATCGGCATTAAAATGGGTTTGCGTTAACGCCGTTAATAACGCGTTAAACTGACAGCCCTATAAAAAAGTTGAGTTATTTCAGTCAGGACCAAAGCAATGCGGTGAACTAAATGACAGACCAACATTGCCATCCATATGCCATTCAGTTAACATGGCAACAAATAATACAATACACTATATACAATCTAAATGTTTCCATGCTGACAGTCGAGTGCTGAGCGGAGATAATAAAGATATCTCCATTATGTTCCTGTAGCGTTGCCTATTTGATGAAGATACCAACACATTTTATAGCTGATGAGGCCTTTTGCTCCCCAGTGAAGAGCACTTTATTCTAAAACACATATTTTACACTAGTAAAAGGCGTGAATCCCAGAGTGGAAACACAAATAAGATCAGAAGCTGTTGCTGACTTATGGTAACCTTAGTTTGAAGGGGGAATGTGCAGAGGTTGAATTTAGAGCGGGACAGGTTTTGACTCACTCTTCATAGTCTAACTTCCCATAGAGAGTCAGGTCTCTCTCTCTCTCTCTCTCTCTCTCTCTCTCTCTCTCTCTCTCTCCCTGCTACACCTCCACGCTGTTGTGAGTTAATGAGGAACAGAGTGTGGTTACACTCACTAATCAAAGCCAGCTCTAGAAACAGAACTTTAGCTGGCTGCTCATTTCTCTCCCTCACCTCTTGTTACTTTGTCTTTCCTCTACATCATCTGTACCTCTCCTCTCCTCCTGCCCTCTCTCCTTACCTGTCAGTGACTCTACTTCCTGTTTTCTCTCTCTCCTGCCAGTCTTTTTCTTAACGTCCCGTACTCATTTTTCATCTGCTCCTCAGAGAACATTGCTGACGTATGTATGTTGCTGATAGCGAGCCTACAGGACGCCTCGAGGATCACACGGCTCATTAAGAGCAGAGGAGGAGAGACAAATAACTCCAGGACAACCAGCACCATGTCAACACACGTCGCACACGCACACATTTACAATTCCACAACTCCAGATTTCAGGTACATACTACAAAAACAGTATTGTTTGCCCCATGAAATATTTTTTAAATCTCTTTACTCACTTGTTTTTGTGTTTTTGTGTGTGTGTATGTGTGTTTGTATAATTACGCATGTGTGATTGTGTGTCAGTGCACACGCAAGTGGATCTGTATACATAATCCCCTTCGCGTTCATTTATGCCTTCTTGAAAAATCACCCTCTGTGTCCCAGCTGGGGAATTACTTCAAAGGCGCGATGCAGGATGAATTGCATGTAACAATATCTCGTATTTGTCCATGTGAAAGAAGACAAGATACTCTGTCTTTGCTTCTCTGCTGGTGCTGTTTCCTCACTCTGATTAATAGGCCTTTGATTGCAGCTATAGACCAGTGCCCAAGCACACAGAGCTGCATCGTCGCTACTATTATAACCTGCTAAATTACAAAGAGGGCACATAAAAGTGACAGTCTCATTGAGCCGCTCTATCTTTCTGATTGACAGCTGTAGCTTTAACTCTCTCTTTAAATGCTCTTTAAGAGTTTTATGGAGTGACCTGGGCATAGAAAAGCAGTAAAGAGACAGCAGCTGTGGTGTTGCGGCTCAGCTGAGGACTGAGAATAGAAAGTTTTGGGGGGTTTGTCCCAAAGGGGAGAAGGGAAAAAAAAGGGAAAGATGAGGCGAAATTGGGGGAAAGAGCTATCTTTACAATTACGTCATGATTCCACAATAATTGATCAGTCTAAGAAACATGATACGTCCAGTGCAAGTGCACTTAGCAAATTCATGCACCAGAGACTGGACACTATAATGAATGCTTCATGTTAAGCTTTTAGCTATTTAGCTTTTCTGCAGGTTAGGCTGGATTTTTAACACACATAAGCAGAATTGTGTTTTATTTCTTTAGCAAATATCATTTTTCTCAACCTTTCTTAATTAACCTTTGAGTCTCTGATATGAATTCCAAAATGTAAATTCATCTCTCTGGGAGGATGAAGACAGCTGTAGATGGCCTCATACTGCCACAGTAAAATAAGAATATTGCTAAAGAAAAGCTGGGACAAGATTATGTATAATTGTGTTGTATTAGTGAATATGTATTGCTATATTTATTTATTGCAGGATGAACAGAAAAAAAAGATGGGGAAATGCTAGTTAGAGAGCTGATTCCTTATTTGTTCAATTTTAATTGCAGAACTATTAATAACGTGATGAAATTACATTGTAAATGTGTAAAAACTCAAATGACAGCTGTAGACTGCATCTTTCAGATACGGCAATTACCAGAGAGCATTTGCACTGAAATACAGTTTCTTATATCTCTAAAACTATTCAATTTTTATATTAAATGGTATTTCCATTAAGCAGCAAGTGTTGCCATTCGCTTTGTTTCAACCTAAACAAAGAAACACTACATGTGATTAATGTCTGAGTGGCTTTCAGCTGTTTCTGGCACCTTCTCACTCCTGTTTCAGTACCTCTCACAGCACTCAGAAACATGGCCACATACCGGCTTGATGACAGACGGGATCAATGTAGTGAATAACACTTGTGCTGTTTGACACTGAATAATGAAATATTAACAGGCTCCATGTGTCTTTAAGACTTTCTATCACACAAATGGATCAGGTTTAAGGGATAGCCAAAACCATCAACTGTGTGAGGATGCTTTGACTAATGTAAGAGCCAAAGAGACTTAAAGAAAATTGGAAAGAAAGGGGGGGATAAATGGAGAGAAGGATTGTGTGCCAATGCCTTTGTCAAAGATTAAAAAATGTGGTTGGGACCAAAGCATGAGGCATATTGTTTGTGTTGTGGGTTTCAGTTCCAGTGACAAAATAAACTGCAAGAGTTTTTGCTTGTGAGAAAAAGTGTGTTTGCATATGTGAATCTGTCCTGGTATTTAGTGTATGTTTATGTACAGTTGCAAAATAGTAATACACACACATGGAGAAACGTGTATATATACACAGGTTTATGGTTTGCTGCTTCCAGTTTATACAGAATTGAGAAACTACAATACAGGAACAGAGCCACCGATCTGCCTTGCAGATCAGACTGAAACCAGGAAATTTTCTGCAATCTCAATTTAATAACGTTTAATAACCTTTTCTAAATGCTGTGAGAGTGAATAACAGATCTCTATGATCCGTTGAAAAACCTACTCAAAAACGTTTTCGGGAAAGAATCAAGATAATATACCTCAATAGCATTCCATCGATTTACAAAACCTGTAACTGCATGACAACAGTATATCATCAGTCTTGACTTCAAAAAGCCAATTCAGCAGTGTTACCGTGAACCTGCTTCTCGGCTCCTCCTGGGCAACATCACAGAAGCAGCTGAAGGGTTTTTGTTCCCGTGGCCGGACAGCACCAGGTGTCCAACTCTATGGATCCACCACTAACCTTACCAGCTAGCTCAACACCAGCTGTAGTTCACGTGGCTCATTTTTGTATAAACCCACAGCTGAAACCATAAAAACCTACATAACTGACATTTGCTTTGAATTGACTTCATGGTTCAATGTAAAGTAGATTTTGATTTGAGAGAACCTGGGGAAACTTTTTTTCACTGCATCACAAGACGTATCAGAATGCAAAAACTCTGCTGTTTGTTATTAATATGACTCCAGCTCTAGTTTCTGGACTGCGTCAACAAAACTGCATGTGCAAGAAACAGGATCTTGAGTCATGTGCAATTTGTTGCAAAAATATAAAATTTGATTAAAGCATCTATGTTACGAAAGTATTGTTACGCAAGAATGATATTGTGTAGTTCCCAAATCCTTTTGAAGGACAGAAGAACAAAACTTGACGCTGATTACATCTTATTAAAAATAAGAAAAGAGAAATCACTTATTAGCAAGGGCAGCGGGGGAAATCTGAGGACAGCCTGCTAGAAAAAAAGCAACACATATAGGGACTCTCGCCAGAACAAAATGGGAAATCGCACCATGTTATTTGAAATGGAAGTTTTATTAGAAGAGATACATTGAGGCAGAAGTTGTTTTTTTTCCCGCTGCTATGTTTGGAGGATCTTGAAACCTACAAGTGATTATAAAGCCATTGTCCAACATCTACGGCTAAAGACTGTGTTGACAGGCTGTTGAGGTGGTCCATATGGTGGTGTGAAGGAGCACAGCTCGTGACTCTCTGGAGGATGTAGAGGAAACCAGACAAAGGCTTAGCCAGCAGGCCCTCAGCCTCTCAGAGCCTCAATGGAGCAGTGGCAGATCCCCCACTGAGGCCAATTGCCTGTACGTTCTCAAACCAAAGTCTGATCTACGGAAACTGGCTACTTCAACATAATACGTTCAGCCATCCATACTCCTGCCTCCTGGGTCACGTGGTCTCTCTTTAAAGGTGAATAGCAGTTGAGGAATGTTTAACAATCTATTGGCATGTGACAGATTCATGTCTTTTTTCTAACTCATCCTCGACAGCACGCATATTCATTTACTGTTATTGAACAGTGTGATGTAATGTGAGCTTTTTAAACATTTAGAGAGGAAACTGTTGGAAAAGCTTTGTAAAAGTGTCATTATGATGAGATGTTATTTTAGCTTTTAAGATCTGTCTCAAAATATAAGATTTTGTACAAGATGGTAAGATATTTCAGTTTTGTTTATGTAGCCTATGTAAGACAGAAATACATAAAGAAGTACACAGATTAGAAACATGTAACACATGGAGCTTCTAACATGACTGTGATACAAACAACTTCTATGATTTTTCTTTGCTTTTTTCTCTCTACTATTATCTTCCTCTATTTGCTTAGGCAACAAAAATGTAATTAAATGTCATGCTTATAAAGAAACAAGTGAAAGTGATAGAGAGAAAGACAGAGACCGGCTTAACAACAGAAAGAGAGTTAATCAAACTTGGCAGTCGTAAAAGTTCTTAAGGTTTTCAAAGTTATAAAAAAAACATTGAGGACACCTGCTATGCCTTCAGACCTTGAGAGAAAAACCTGATGTGTGATTTACACTTGCAGTCAAAAAAGTACTTACCATGTTCTTTGAGAGTACAGTAAGAAATGAGTCATGCAGAGAGCAGGAGATGGAGATGGACCCCTGGAGAGAGGACCTCCGAGACAGACAGATGGGCCACAGAACACTACACCACAACTCTTGTCAGCTCAGACAAATATACTGGATGCTGAACAGGTGTGAGTGGAACATAACAGGTAGCATGGATGTTCAGTGTGTGTGCCCAAATTACCTTACATCACTGAAAACGCATCATGCAAACCCACATATTTATTCAAAGCTGTCAGCATCTGACCCCAAAACACCCTAAAATGTCAGTGTCAACACTTTTTATTTCACTTTCTGTTCCCAATGGGAAAAGGAACTGAGTGTAATTTTCGGGAAAATGCAGAATCCGAACTTGTTAATGCAAGAAAGAACAAAACAATTGGGCAAGAGGATGTGCTGCCAAATCTGCTTATGTAACCATGCTACAGTCCATTCACCTCTGCAGAAGAAAGTAAATCTCTCTGATTGTGACGGAAATGTGCTCTCTCTTCCATGACATGTCACAGATCAGTGTGTGTGTACGTGTGTGTGTGTGTCTGTGTGTCCGTGTGTGTGTGTCTGTGTGTGTAACAGACAAATTACTTCCATTTGTATTTGTGCTTGCGCAAACCACACACGTTTGTTGCAGCCTCACACAGGTTTGTGAAGGAATAGAGAAGTGAGTGTTAAGTGTGTATTGTAAGGACATGTCAGGCATGCTGTGTGAGAGCGAACAGGTTGATGAGCTGTTGTGATCGGTGCACTTTGATCTGATACCCTCTGCAGTAACCTTTTACTCCAAGCTGAGAAAACCTTACTCAAATACGTTGGCTTTCATTCTGCGCTCTTTTACTCTTGACTTATTCTATCTTTTTCTTTCTTATAGTGTCTCACACACACACACACACACACACACACACACACACACACACACACACACACACACACACACACACACACACACACACACACACACACACACACACACACACACACACACTTGAAGTTAGCCTTTGTGGCCTGTGAGAGAAGTCAATATGTGTCCATTCAGCTGTCAGCTGATTCTGCTCCATACGTCCCCTCCAGTCTGCCTGGTCTCCATGGCATCATCTCTAACGACTGTTTGAGACCCAAAACACAGGCAGTCTGCACCGTGTGGAGCAAAAAACGTCTCAGACCGACACAAAACGATAAACACAAATAGCTTCACAAGTATAGGCAAGAGGTTGTAAAAACACTTACGATTTTAAGAGAGAACACACAATGCTTAAGACAGATCTTGCCCATATAACGTACATAAACTGGGGATTTGTACTTTACTTATATGCTACAGGTTAGACGCAGTAAATCACAAGCTTAAAACACTGTACTTTAAACACATTCTCAAAAGCATTTCAGGTATTAAAGCATTAACATAACCAGTGTGTGACCAGAGCAAAAGCTCATTTATGTTTTCATTTCAGAGCTCTAGGAATTAACTTCAAACATGCACATGCACACACACCTCAAAATAACACATTTACCGGTACTCATACTATACACACATGCACACATATACACTGGAGTGTTTTCTCTGAAAGATAAAAGCCAAATGTCTGGAAACTGACTTCACATCTGCATCCCATTAAATATGTTAATAATACTAAGAGGATGTGTATGTGCACACACAAACAGATTTGACATTTTCAGCAGGCTGTATAAAAGCTGTTTAGGAATTAACTTAAACTGAGAAGTGTTTTACTCCTTTCCAAACACAAGCTGGGAGGTGTGTGTGTGTGTGTGTGTGTGTGTGTACATTGTTGTTTCTCTATTTACAGTATTGGAACTATCAATGTAACAAACACTTTACGCTCAAGTGAGTCCTCTCCAGTTACACTTTTAGTTTTTAATTAATTTTAGCCAATGAAGTCCATGAGAAGACAAAGCATGACTAAAAACAAACACGTGCGCAAAACGTCTCCTGTTTCTTTTTGTAGCCTTAACAGCCATAAGGACCACGTTGAGCAGAGGAAAATGTATTAAGTGTTTGCCTGGTGGTTTTTTTTTCAGGCTAGATGACTTTCAAATTAACTTAAAATTAATACATAAATAAACGAATAGGCTATCAAATTAACTTCTTCTGAAGTACACTGCTAAATCAAAGAAAATTATATGGTATAATATGTGTGTGTGTGTGTGTGTGTGTGTGTGTGTGTGTGTGTGTGTGTGTGTGTGCGCGCGTGCGTGTGTGCGTGTATGTGTGTGTGTGTGTGTGTGTGTGTGTGTGTGTGCGTGTTGTGTTTGTGTGTGGAGTGGGGGGTCTTGATAGTTTGATGCGTCTCCATTGAGCGCTGTGCGTAATTTGGCTGTCAATTTTGTCTGAGATCACCTCGAAGAAACAGGAAACACGTTTACAAAATAAAAGCATAACAATAACAAATTGTGAAAACAGAGCCCTCAATCGCTGACATTGCCACACACAATCCAACTCTTATATGTTTTCGGTTGGTTATAATTTGATACATTGTATCACCTTGGTAAATATTCGTTAAAAAGAACTATTTGCCCGTTCTCGCTTTTATTTAGCTGTCCAGGAACGGACGTATTCTCTGTTTTTGTGGCTGGCTTGACGCTGGTGAGTATTTTATTTAACACTTCGGCACAGACCCGTCTGTCACAATTCCTCTGGACTTTACTTTGAGCAGGATCAGATCTCGTTGGCATTATCTCAGAATGGATATCAAGCTGTTGGCAGTCGTAGCTGCGCTCACGGTGGTGATATATGCGTCTGCAACACAAGGTATGGAGAACATTTTCTGCTGGTTTGCTGTGTGTTGGTTTATTTAGATGTTTTTATTTATTTTTGCAGCTGACGGTATAAAAATAAAGGGATCATTATCTACACGTTATGATTTTTTTTTCACCATTATTTGCTAGGATGGATCATATGTAGGCTAGAGTTTATTCTTTTAGAAAGTAATTGATTAAAAAAGTGCATAAATGGAGAAGAATATTTGAATAAGCCATTTCCTTTCCACAATTGTATTTTTGTTAAATAATATAACCTAAAAACATAGAAATAACCCTCATTTACGCTACTTTTGCAATTATTATCTTATGCTTATGTTAATCATAATTTTCGTCAAGTGACGTGCAAAGTCTCAATTTTAGTGACAAATCCAAATAATCGATTATTTCTAAAATAATTAAAACAAATTGCAAATACATAGAATTACAGTGCAAATGTTACTTGAATTAAATGTCAACCTCTTTATTTAAAAAAACAACAAAAAAAATTCCATTCCACAAATGTTAGTTGAAAGGATGCATGAGCTTGTTCTGCAGTGGGAATTAAGACTAACAGGCTGCACACATGTGGCTCTAGCTGTAAAGAAATTCCCACTCGGATCACCGATCAACGTGTGTATTTGTTCTGCTTTTTGTTTCCATTTAATTACTCGCAAATGAGGCATCTATAAGACAAAACCGCAGCTAGTTTACATGGCGACATCAGTCACCCAACTTGAAGGTGTTTCGCCCTTTATCATGGAAATACGGTGAGATCATGTGTAAAAAAAAAAAAAATCAATTAGCATAGTTTAATCTACAGCGGTGCTTCTCACCATCTGTTTGTGTGACCTCAGTTTCCCTTTAAAAATAATTTCTGACAAAAGATTACTCTGTCCATGTCTTTAATTTATTCCGAATGAACTTTCACCCAACTGATATTAAATAACCTAAGCAAATTAAGTATATTAAGTAAAGTAAAGTAACACTTTGCCTGAAGTAACTCCGCGTTTTGTCATGTTGCTTTCACGAAAACAAACAAAATCCTATTTATTTTTCCACATTTATCAACCGTGAAAATCTCCTGAAAGCTGAGGTTGTAATGGAAAGTATGCAATCCATCATTACGTTTAAGGACCACACAGTACACACATGTATATGACTGAAAGAGCTTAGTGTTTGGGGGTCCTGATATAAATGCTTCAAATCTCTGTGTGTGTTCTGTGGGGCAAGCAAAAAAAAACCCTGCAAAGCTTAAAGTGACTATATGTAACTTTCAGTTTGTGTTGATTCTAGCGTCCACTTTGGACAAAAGCAGTAGTGTTTTTACCACACTGTCGTAAAGGTCTTTTCTTTACGGCGCTGTATTGCCCGCTGTATTACTGAGTTAGCGTTACTAGGAGCCAGAGGTCATATAGTTGCGATGCATGTTTTGCTCATTTACAATAAGAGAAGAGTTACAAATGCATCGTTGCATTTCAAGTGTTGCATACGGTAACTTAGCCTACTTTGGACGTGTCACTGCACGATGTGAGTCTCAACACGATTTGAGTCGCGTTGAGTTGTGCATGCTCAGATTTAGATGGTTTACGGAATTGCGGCATAACGCCAATAACATAAGATGGAAACCACAATAATAGAAGATATAGAAGATGGAAATAGCAGTAATTTATTATTTAGCATAGCGCATCACATTTTCACGGGATGATCCCTGACGTCAGTTAATAAAAAATAAAAAAGTCAGTAAAAATGGACCTACATAAGCAAGTTGGTTCACTCCTGGCTACAAGATAGCAATCAAACACAACAAAGGCTGTTACTTGAATGGTGCTTTGAGCTAACGTTAGCAATCAAACAATCATAGATAGCATTTGATAACTAAAACGTTTATGAAATGATTTCCATCTTCTATATCTTCTATTATTGCTGTTCCCACCTTCTGTTGTTGTCGTTATGCCGTAAACCGTTTAAATCTGAGCATGCGCAATTCAACGCGACTCAAATCGTGTTGAGACTCATTATCGTGCAGTGACAGGATATATCGTGAGCTAAACCCGGTATCACACCATGTCACGAGCCAAAGCATTAAGTGTTCGTCGTAGTAACGAACGTGATGATAACTTAGATTTGTATAGCGCATTTCATGAAACCCAAGGATGTTTACATAAGTAGCCTACAGGGGGACAAGGGGAAAGAAAATAGTAGGCCAACACAAACACGGACTGAAACGAAATAAAAACCAGCGCTAAATGGAAGGGGGAGTAATTTAATGTAGGCTACTGATGTAGGCCTACAACCACATTGTAAAGTTATTCTATGAATGAAATAGACATATTACATACCCGAGGGCCAATTCCGGGTCGGTTTTGAATCATTTACAATCCCGCAATTGTCTCCATCTGTTGAAAGCCTGATCGAGATTGACTCACGGCATCTGTCACTTTCCCTTTTAGCTTTTAGTTCTTCATTTAATTTCCTTTGTTCCTGTGATGGTCCTGCCCCAGTATCAGCCATAACTACATCTCCTGCTACCCTTTACCTGGCTATATACCGCTGGGAAGGCTGCTCACTACTCACTTGCTTTTCCAGTGTTGTGCCAAAATCTGTGACCCATCAGAACGTGTAACCTGTAGAGCCGGTCTAACGGCTGTAAATCATTTTGTGACTTCGCGGGCAAAGTCATTAATAAAAACTGTATAAAAGTAATTTTCTTTTCCCTGTAAGTCTTGTTTGCTGTTAGGCATTCATTAGGCCTTTACCATTGCTCAGTCAATCTTGACAGAGCACCTAAACTAGCTACCATGTATCATCTCTCCAAAATAGCTCATGTTTGTGATTTGTGTTGATCTGATGATCAACACAAATCACAGATCACATCTGTGATCTGATGCTCTGTCTATGGGCACCCCCCACCCAACAGGCCCCAGTGCAACAGCACTGCCTGCACTGTCTATATTAACGCCCCTGGGATGTACAGTGCATGGGCAGTTTTCATGAGTGAAGCCATTTCTCTAGATTTGTTGCGCTGTTTGTATGCTTTAACTTGTTGATCTGAGGATATGGATTTATTAGTTTTATGTATCATGTTCAGCTCATTTGATTGCTATCATGTTTATTCTTATTTATATTAAATATATCTAGTAGTTTCCCTGTTTCCACAGGAGATCATTGCCTTCATCTAATCTTATGTGTAATTGCTGTCTTTGAAACATACGTTGCTGTAAATGGGTTGCTGATACTCTTCTTCTTTTTCTCAGGAAAGCCCATCAGTCTGGTGGAGAGATGCTACTGCCGTTCAACAGTCAACAACCTCCCACGAGGCTACATTCGAGAGCTCAGGTTCATCCACACACCCAACTGTCCCTTCCAAGTGATGTGAGTATTGTTTTTAATGCTGGCACTCACACGGACACACAGAATTGCATGTTTTCCACCCTGGCCTTAAAAGGTCTGTCAGGTTTCCTCCTTGTTGGCCATTTCTCACCATCAATCTCAAAGAGGAGACAGGCCAGAGAAAAGAGTTGCGCATGCATGTGTACACACACACGCCCCTCCACCACTCGCTTTCACACACATGCACAGAAAGCGTTTACTGCAGGCCCACTGACGCATCCACACAGGAAGTGCTCCATTTGAGTATGAGTGAATGTGAAAAAGAGGTGGAAATTGGATGCACGTTTGTTTTCAGCAGGAAAGCAATAAATGTGTTTTTTTGTAATCGGGTTTGCTTCTTATTTGCTTGTCACGCAGCGCTTCCTTCTTGTACAACCTTTGGGAATTCACAGGTTAAAGTGTCGAGTAGCACAAGCACAATGTAGTTACTACTGACAGGAAAACTTCAGGAGCAGTTAAATATGGAGGAAATATACAGTAATTGGCAGGTCTTATAAAGATAAGCAATACAGGCACAGGAAAAAGGAAAAACTGATTTTTTGTTACTCAAAAACAGGACGTGTGTGCCAAAGGAGGCATGATCGCCCACATAGAGACATATGATCCAGTCTTGACCCATTCTGTAAATAACCACAGGGTTATGCTGGATTTAGACTTCAGCCGCATGTCGAGGGATTGACCGCTCATACCTTCATGTACTCAAACTTTTACGGCACATTAATTAGGTAGTTCAATCAAGGGTGAAACATCAAACTTAAGCGATATGATCTTTGAGAACTGGCTGAATGCACGTGTTCTTTATCTGTAGCAGCGTCATATGGGGTAAAAGAGTGATTGGTCACCATTGTGAAAAAGCTGTCTCTGTGTCAAATTGACAAGGCAGTGTTAACTCACTCCGTTTAATAACAATGTGTCAAGACACCTGATGTCACTGGCTTAGCATAATTCACTCTTTCATCTTCAACTGAGGTATAATTGACATATACTGAACTTGTTTCCCTTTTTCTGATCAGTGCCAAGCTGAAGACAAATAAAGAAGTGTGTGTGAACCCAGAGATCCGGTGGCTGCAGCAGTACCTGAAGAACGCCATCAACAAGTAAGTTGAACAGCAAAGACTGGTTTTGGTTATGGATTGTGTGTTTGCTGCAATACATGGTTCTGTTGTCTGCTGTCAGTTGTCAACCTTTACCAAAATTCGCCTGGAGCACTGTAACATTATTTACACTAAAGAAATTGCAAGTAAAGAATACAAAAGCACATTTGGACATCTATCAATACACCATTGTAAGAGTGACAGCTCTAAATTGCCCAATTTATATTGGAGCCCAAACTTGAGACATGCTGATACATGACCAAGTGGGAGTAGAGACTGATTCCACTTTCACACACAAACTGTGGGTTTGATGTGGTATACTACACACACACTATTAAACCATGTTTAATCTGTTCTTACTAAAGTGCTGTTATGTGTTCATCACTGACCGTCACTGTTGAAGACACAGGTGAACTTATACCACACTTAAACAAATATTGTATATTTTTAACAGTGTTTTCAAGTTGATATGGGTGTAACTTGGTAGAATTAATGTCAACTGTCTCCTTCCTGCTCAGAGACACTTTTCTGAAAAAACGTTGGCACCATAAAGTTTATAGAAGGGATCAAGTTACCATCCTGAACTCTGTGCAGTCACATATTTCTAAGGATTGAGCACCCCTGTAGCGGCGGGATAAAACAAAAGCTAGTTTAGGGATGCAAAAACTGAATTTCCTGTAGATAACTAAATGCACTTATGCAGTCACTGACCCATTGAGGATGTTGATGCTCCAGCCTCTGACCTACACACTCACCACCCACCCACAGTCCTGCAGTCAGACTGTCTGTCTCAAGGATGATTGTGGAGCCCTTAACTTGTTGAGGTGTGAACAGTCGTCTGCATAACAAAACAGCCCATGTAGAGAGTAGATGGTGGGTCATTTACATTGGATCAGACCTAATGTGTTTCCAATTACACATCCAGTATATAGGAGGGACACACCTATTTACAATGTGTCTAAAGGCACACGATTGAAAGCCATGCATTATGCTTCTCTTTAGTTTGGTAAATAAGACCATGATAACATTTTTATCAGTTGAAATGTGGCTCAGCATTTACAGAGTAGTATTCCAATGTCAATAATTAAACTGCCCACCCATGCTCTAGTGTGTATACTGTTAATATACGGTTTGTGAAGAGGTATGTGTTTATCACTCTGCAACTGCTGCAAATGAATGTTCTTCAAAATTACATCTTGACGAATGCGATTTTTCAGTCAAAAGTTTACGAAAAGCTTTTCTTGAAAGGACAAACGCAACCTGTCAACAAATGTAATTGACTGAAAACATTGGAGTCAGAGAAGGCCAACTGAATTATGGGCTAAAAGGCAACTGATTAACCAGCTAAAACGGAATGCTGGATAAACTTCAATAGACTAAAATGTTAAGTTCTTGATTGAAGGTCAAGACCATTTTGGTTGTGTAAACTTGAAGCAGCTGTTTTTGTTTTGGATTGTTGGCACTTTTTCATTGTAATCCTGGCATCCAGTCATGGCTGAACAAATACTCATTAACTTACTATTCATTTTCAATATGCTGTTAACTAGTTACATTTTCACAGCCAAGTGTTAGTCCAAGTGAACATGGTACAAATTGTATTTGCCACTCAGAGTGATCTTTTATAATCAGTTGGATTAGACATCATTTGGAAGTCCGCAACCCACTGTGTAGTCGATATCCTCAATGTTCCACTTCCGGGATTGCTCTGTTGCTGACAGAAATTCCGCTGGATTTTCACTCTTTCTTTGTGTTGGCATTTTAAACTCCGGTGGATTTATGATGACTATGGTTAACCTTTTCTTAGATCTGTGCAAGGTAAATCCAGACAGCTAGCTAGACTATCTATCCAATCTGAGTTTTCTGTTGCACAACTAAAATAACTTTTGAACATACAAGTTCCTTCTCGAGGCTATTTTGCAGCAGCATCGCTGCTTTTCCCAAGACGATTGTTATTGGTTAAAAGAAATGCCAATAAACCAGAGCACGCTTTTCTCCCATCCCAGAATGCTGTGTGGACTAGCCAGACCTTCCTTTGCAGCGCTACGGTGGAGGAAGATCTGGCAAAGCGATACTACCCACTGTGTGAATAGTTAGCGCTGAACATGATTTTGACATTACGTCTATTTTGTTCTCTTAAAACTCACACCAAATTTTGCTTTTTCCTTCCAGGATGAAGAAATCCAAGCAGGACAACTAAAAACTCTGGCAGAGATCCTCCTAAACCATCACTGAGGGTTTGAACCATCACAGCTATGTAACATGTGATATGAGATCATCTGGTATGTTAAACAGCACTTATCACGGCTGCCACGCTGCGTCCTTTTGCATGGAATGAACCTACAACTCTTCATCGTGAACACCATCCACCAGCCTTGTCGCAGTCTTCACCATCACCCCTCTCACCACTTATAGAGATTGTAGACGTTATTAGTGCAAAGTGCAATTATATCTGTGTGTGTGTTTTTCTAACTATAATGTTTATACTTTTTTTGTTAATGGACATCAACAGTAAAGAGCTATTTTTTGGAGATTTTCTAGTCCTTCTGGCCTCTCTGTCATTTAAGAAAAAGGATTGACCTCCGGGGTCAAAGTGTTTAAAGGGGATAGATGTTGGTCAGTGGAAGAATTTTCTCCACAACAAACACGAGTTACCATCCCACTTGCGAGTAGCAGAGTCTTTTCATCTGCTAAA
The DNA here is from genome assembly GCA_023631565.1 of Gymnocephalus cernua. Taxonomy (NCBI): domain Eukaryota; kingdom Metazoa; phylum Chordata; class Actinopteri; order Perciformes; family Percidae; genus Gymnocephalus; species Gymnocephalus cernua. The sequence continues at coordinate 16,942,878 of CM042437.1, read as the reverse complement.
TCAGCAGAATACAGATTGATTAACTCTAATCCAAAACATGGGATCTGCTTATCCTAATTGTCTCTGATTTTAAATTGTACAAAATGAACAACAATGTATAGTTGCTCTTCTAAAACCAAGCAGAGCCGCAGAGTTTGCCAAGTTGTATTTCATGTTTCAAGTTAATTAGCACCATGGAATTTCAATGGGTGCCAGCTACCCCCAGACTGAATATAAGATCCTAGTAAAAATGGCTATTACAATGTTTTTGTGATGGAAATTAGGATGCCAGAAGAGCTTGAGCATTTCCTGAACAGTTCTGTGGCTGTGATTATGCGACCCTGTGTTACCCAACGTGCTTGCTTTTTTTTCATGCTTAGAGAAAAGCTGAACATCTGGATCCAAAACCATTTTAATTGAGCGACCAATAAGTCAAAATTGACTGGAATTGTAAAGCTGTGTCGCTTAACGAGAGATGTTAAGAACAAATGGTGACACTCACGAATCACAGTTAGCTGTCAAAAAGATTGAAATAAACTCTTAGTATAAATGTACACAAGGGTGTACTGCAATTTGAATAACAGTAACCACATCAGTAGTTAAAACACTTTGTTATACTGGGAGCCACAGTAGAGAAAGTAGTTGTACTATTATTGACAATAAGTGCATGTACATAGATGTAACTACCTACAACTGTCATGCAGATAGCAATGCACTTTATATCTGATGTATTCATGTTTTAACAACAACATTTACTAGTACTCACTAAGTCAGATCATTAAATTGTCTTTTGTATTTTTTTATGTTAATCATGCTGTTGCCATTCTGTTCTTTTTGATCATTGAATGTGTAGCTGCATTTAACTTTTAAAGCCTGGGTGATTCATTCATCTATTATACAAATGTTTATTTTTGTACTCTTTTATGCATTTATATATTAAATCTAAACATTTAAATGAAGGAACTGTACTCTCACAATTGAGTCAACTAGCCAACATTTTACTGTAGAACTTGTATACAGTTGGTCAGTAATGAAAGGAAATCTTTAAAATGTTATGCTTACTATTTTAATGTATACTTTCCTATACATGTTACAAGGATTTTCCTTGTAAATATACACACTTATACCTACCAATGCACACACACAGTTAAGTGACTCTTTACATCTTTATATTCAGTGTAAAGCCAGCTTTTCCAGAGCCAACACGCAGCTGCTGTAAGCTTACTGTACTTGCAGGTCAGAGGGTAAATCTATAGACTTTGATGTGTGAACATGTGTTTAGCTTTACTCACAAGGGCAAATTAAAGGCAAGGACAATGATCCTGCCTGTTATTTAACTATTAACTCAACAAGCCACCATTAGGAAAACATTAGAGCTAAAAGGGATGAACTTTTAACTTCCCTCTAAGGGCATTATGTGAGGCGGAGCACAGTAGTTTATGTGATGAGAGTGGTCTGCTGATTGAAACATTAGGGAGAAATAAAGGGAATGGCACTCCACAACCAATTTTGCTTTGTCTACTGATACTGGTTTTGTAGTCCGGGTTAAGCGGGAAAACAGCGTCAGCAGCACTCGTGTGAGATAAAGCCATTGATTTATCCACTTTGTTAGCACTGGTGTGCCAATTTTGAGTGAAAAGAAATCATATATAATCACTGTATGATTGATTGTGTTGATATCACTGCAGAGATCTATGGGTAGCAACGAGTATTTTCCACCCCAGTAATGTGAAGATTGGGCAGCTTGTCGTGTGACATTTTATCATACAGAGGACACATCCTCATAAAGTGTTAACTATTATTACTCTGAGACCATTTTTAAAACATTTGTTTACTGAAGATATTTCAATTAAACTTAAAATTGCTCACGTCATTTGCCTTCTATCATCAATATTGTATTGTGAACGTATCTACATTATCACCGTCTGTGTGGGTTGCAAAAAAACAGAAATATGATATGTCCTCAAATGAAAAGCAGTTGTTTGTAACAGTACTTAACTCCTTGGGTTCTTGGGATCACTGCCAGCACCCACCAGTTAAACCATGCAGCTTGTGTAACTGGTGCCATGCAGCCTGAGGTGTAGTAAAAGTTATATTTTATTTACCTGAAAATGTAGAACAAAAATGCAAGAAATGTCTAAAAACATCGCACTGCTTGTAAAATTAGCTCATTCATATAAAATGTGTTGTGTCTAAGAAACTAAACAGCTAATTTAAACATATAAAGAGGTTTCTATAACAAAGTCTCCATTAAATGAGAGGCAGTGGAAAGTAAATGAGGTGTGTTTAAACATTTATTTCTCAGTACATCAAGTTTTCTGAAGTGTAACAGAACAACATGATTAAATGAATTATTGGAAGATTTACTTGAGTACTCTATGTCAGTGTCATGTTGGTACTTGAGGCTAGTTGGGCACCGAGCCTAAAAAAACACACCACAGATCTGCTCATCCCAACGTGTTTCACATATTCATCAAACCTAAGAGAGGAGCACATAGACTAATAGAGCTATAGAGCTGTGACTCACGGCAGCTTTAATGATAATGAAAATCCCTGAAAGAGCAACTTTTCAAATCAAGAACTCAGTTAAAAAGTGAATTAAACTTTGTCTTGCAAGGTTGTATTTTGTTTGGTAGTGTTGTTGGCTTAGTGGTTAGCACTGTTGCCTCACAACAAAAAGGGCAAGTGTTTGAAAGGCAGGGCCTTTCTGAATGGAGTTTGCATGTTTCCCCCATGTTTTCTCACGTGTTTGTGTGGGTTGCCAAAACATGATGGAAGGGCATCTGATGCAAAACAAATATTTAAATCAAATTCTGAAAATTCTGAAAAACAATAAAATCAAAAGGCTACTCAGCACCTTGGTATGAGCTGTACAGCAAGCACTGTACTGATTTACTCAAAGGCAGAGGAATGTACAAGACAGGGGAAGACATATGAAATTCATATTCAGCATTTCCTTCAAATTCTGTTGGGGTTTGGAGTTCAACCGCAATGTCAGATGAAAAACTGACACCTTGACAGACGAATAAAGATTTGTCATGTGAAATGCAAGGACTGACGCAGAAATAAGGGTGAGTGGGGTGTATGTGCTCATTTATACAGTACATGTTCCCTCCATCTTTAGCTGTAAGGGCTCCCAGATGTGCAGCCAATGAAACTCTACTTAGTGGTTATTCATCATGAAAAGCTGATCATGAAAATATGAAATGTGTGTGTGTGTGTGTGTGTGTGTGTGTGTGTGTGTGTGTGTGTGTGTGTGTGTGTGTGTGTGTGTGTGTGTGTGTGTGTGCGTGAGAAGGTAACAGGGGTCATATAAAGCCACTTCAAGAAGGTCCTAAGTGAACATTACTCTCCATGGTCAGAACAGTTTTTAATAAAAACTACAAGGTGGTAAAGTTAACCTGGGGTCAGTTTTAATGTTAGTCTGTGTGCGTGCATGCGTGCGTGTGTGTGTGCGTGCATGCGTGTGTGTGTGTGTTCAGGCGTATGTATGCATCAGTGAGTATGTATATGTATACATGTGTGATGTCACTTCCTAACTCTACTCCAAGGCCATTAACTTTGCGTCAGCCATGCTGGCAGCTGACAACAGCAATTCAAAGGCCCCTAAAGTTTGTCACACCCGCAATGTCAAGGGATCATAAAAATTGCCCTGCGGAGCGTATTAGGTGGTCAAAACACAGACACTTCCTCGTTGGTTTGACCAAGGAAGAGTAAAATGCTACGACCCAACAATAATCTCTTCGACGGAAATTAAAACTATCAGGCCAGTTACTAAGCAGCTGTGATCTAAAACTTGTGAATTGTTTGAACTGGCAGAATAAAGATGTGAGTACACATAGATCTGTTTTTCTTTATGCTTTGTGGTTTACTGAAGTTTTGATTATATTTACTTTAGCTCCATAAAACTGCTCTCTGCTTTGCACATCTTTTTACTAATTTCCTTATATGTAGTAACTGCTATATCCAAACACAAAAACATAAAACATATTTATGAAAAGATGTGCTAAACTCTTGGACATTAACTTATTGTTTCTATAAAAAATGTTATGCCTATTGATGAATTGATGAGAGACAATCAAATAGTTTTGCAATTACATTTGATCTCCCAAATGAAAACATTGTTCTGTTTCACTCCAACAACAATAAGCTCAGAACACAGGGTCAGCTACTGTGGGGCAGACACTTGGCTCTTCATGTGGGATTGATCTTTATTTTTTCCGGTTGAAGGGTTATCTTAAATTCCTTGGCACCCAGCTTTAGACTCTGAGAACAACAAAATAAAGATGAAAAAAAACATGGTTGAGGTGTGTGTCCCCACAGCTCCTGCTCTCTCTCAACCACAGCTCCCCCATTCTGTTGTTATTTACCCCCCTGTCCCAGACCAGGCCACTGCCCTGGGGCATCGTGTGCACCAAAATCACACTCCCCAAGGGAGACATTAGCAGACTCATAGCTTTTCTTGTATCAGATGACCCGAAGCCCATTTCCACGAGTGCACACTCTCACTCTGAAAAATCCCAAGTAATGATTTGTAAATGACTTGTTGATTGTGCAAAGGGGGGCCACTGAGTGTTGTTAATTGCCTTAACACTGCCAGTGACCCGCCAGAACATTAATCACAATTATGACAAAATTACTCAGCTGATTGTCTTAGAAGAGTAGTCACTGCGACGGATGTTGAAAGTGACCAACATGCAGTGTGTAATAACAGCAGCATGTGTGTGTCTGTTTGAGAATGAATGGGAGGCTAATAGAGGGGGCCCTATGAGCGGTTAAAATAGCCCTCCTGCAGTCTCTCTACCTTTCATGTGCTAATATTGCTGAGGTTATGAGTCCCAACACCATCCATCTTCACACAGCTGTTTGCATGGACATGGGGGCCTTCACTCCACAAAATAATAATGGCTATAGTCCAAATTCCTTCAGTGTGATTCTGTTTTCAAACTCACGAGAAACACTATGGATGTTAGATATGGATAAGACACAAAGGAGTCACACACTCAGGGGGCCTTGGTCTGCGGGGCCCAGAGAAGCTAAAACTCCATCAGCATTAAACCTCACCCACATATCACACACTGTGTTTCCCTTCATCTCCATTCCTCTCAGGATTATCACCCACATCCTAATTGGTTGATCTACCCGGGTGCCTCCATGAATGGTGTGTTAAGTGTCTTCCCATATGTAGCTCTGAGTACCATGTGACACCCAAAGAGAGGGAGCATTAAGGTTGTGACTAACCATAAGAAGAAAGAAACAATTACGCCATTATCTGGAAATGAAACCGATATACTGTACTCGCTTCATCTCCAATACCACAGAGTGTTTTTTTTGTTTTTTTACCATAAGGCCAATCACTATAGAGACCCTTCTGTTGGGCTGCAGTGTGACTCAGTGCCTGAGCACGCTGTCCAGATGCGACAGACACGGAGGTCTGATGCCTAATACCATCCACCAACATCCACCCTCAAACAACGAAATATTTCTGGAAACAAAGCGATTTCACCCACAGTACATCTGAATAGCATTTTGATGTAACTGATACCCAACAAATATTTTGGATTGTATTTATTTCATTAGGTAGAAAAGTACACTTTCCGGTACAGGCACAAAGAAAACTCAGTATACGTTCTCCAAAATACATGACTGAGTGCTGGAAATATTTAACCAGGGTATGTCTAGATTGTTCTAAATAAATGTTTGTTTTGGGGAGATTTTAGATATGTGATTTGTCTGTCATGTTTATCAGAAAATGATTCTTTAATGTGACAAATGTGATTTGTCATTCCTGTGAAAATAGTTTTCTGAGAGAGGAAAAAGGCAGCTGGGTTTGATGATGATCAGTAGAAGGATATTATTTTTTCTTAAGTCAATCTTCACAATACACCTAGGCCAGAGCAACATTGTCACCAAATGTTTAAACGTTTAGTATTTCCATTCATATCTAGGGCCTTGCCAGTCCTTATCCAAAGATGAGCCAGCACAATAAATTCTCGCCAATTCTGGCTGAAACCAGAAGTGCATCATCCAAAGTAAATATGATCTCACATCACACAGGTCCCAGCTCCAGCTTCTCTCTGGTGTTTCTCAGCCTGCGCTAGAGTGCCTTTCGCTCAGTTAAATCCAATTACAGTGAAGTAAAGTTGTGAAGCTGAAGTCATGAGCACAGAGGAATATTAAAGACCAATCACCTTGCAGTCTGCCTGGTGCATTTGTTTCCATCGATCTGGCGGACTAAACAAAGCCTTCCTGGAATCACATCTATTGTTATAGGAGAACACAAACTCGCAGACAAACCAGTTGTCTGTTGCAGTTTACATAAAACACATCAAAGAAACTAGAACAAAGGCTTTCTAATACCCAGACTGAAAGGAATTCTCTATCAAGCTGGTATGAATTGTGCGATACATAAAGGAGATTGTGTAAGTCGGCTGTTTATTGTTGGCCCTAGTACAGAGGAACAGCGTTTGGCTACTGCCTGTTAATAGCCCAAACCCAACATAACATAGCCTATATAATGTGTATCCAATGGGTGTTCTTGTGACAAGTCCAGGTAGTACAGCTCATGAAAACTGTGTCCAAGTTGAGTTGAGAGTCTGAGCGATGAACTTCAGTATTACAACACTGCTGTGCAGGCCAGCTTAAAGAAGTTGGACGCGGCAGAGACAAATCTGACATGGCTCTTGTCTTAAAGAGGCTGCAGCAGAGTGTTTTTCTTTCTTTGGCCTCTTTATGGAAGCTCACAAATCAGGATGCAGTTTCTCACTGTTTCTACAGGACTAATCTTAAACGTACAGTATAACACTGCCTCCTCAAAAATAAATATTTCCATTTATTTTCCCATCTATCAAGTCTGTGTACATTGGCACAGAGACCAAACAAAACCATACGTACAATGATTCAAAAAAGGAAAGAAACAAGCTGAAAGATCATTTGAAACCCATAAAAAATATTTGACATCTAACAGCTGCAGCTGGAGCTTTGTTAACAAGCTACAGACACTAGAAAACTCGACTCTGGAACATTAATAATTAGTTAAGACAAATTATATTGATATAACCAGGACTATGTAAATACATATAACAATGGCTTTACATGCATTTAATCTGTTTTAAACTTAAATTTACAAGAGCTTTAATTATTTGTGTGCAAGTTTCTTTCTGGTTTGTGTGTTTGCTTTTCTTACTCACACATGGTTTGGATTAATGTCGGTGCTCTACTCAGCTTTATTCAGCATGAAATATGCTGGAAAATGAGAAGATGTAAAGATAGTCAGGTCGTTTAGGTTAGATGCAGCAAAATATTGCTCACTTCTGCTTCCAGTGGTATTCACACAGACAATTTTGGTTTCCTTTGTCCAGGGTTTGAGATATCTGTCTCTGAGATGTCTACCTCTGATCCAGTACAGTAGAAGCAAATGGAATTGATTTTGTGGTGATTACAGTGTGTTCCTCTGGATGATCACACAGTCACAGTGGGAAAGTTTTCATTGAAAGAACTTTAGGTCCCATTAGAAATATTATTGTTTAAAAATTGAAAATAGATTTCTAGAACAATAAAAAACGCAACAAAACATGTTACTAAAGGAATAGGGTAAACTCACAGGGTAAATCTTCATATTCCTTATAGTGGTTCACATTTAACAGAAGACATAAAAGCAATTTTAATGCTGGCATCAAATAACCCTTGTAGATTTTGTTATTGTTCCTACATTTACTCCCCCTCACGCACTCTCACAGTGATCCCTCACTTTCCCAAGATGGAAACTTGAACAAAGCTGGCAAAGCAGCCAACCCATAAATCCCTGTTCTCCGGGTGTAACTGAAGATGGCTCTCCACCTGCAACATGAGGTTACACTGTGTGATGCTGTTTCTCCTCAAACTGTCACATTCATTTAAAATGGGCTGCACTGTCCTCTTTTTGGTGTACTTTACCTTACACACCACAGCTAGAGAAGCCACAGTGTTGACTGTAGTTCAACAATGAGAGCCTGCAGACAGGGCTGGTCTAATTTGGAGACTTGGTAGCAACAATAGGACAGAAAAGCAAAAGCAGACTAGTGTTGGGAGATCTAGACAGCTGAAGAAATTCTCACAGAACAAGACGGTTTTACTTATGAATCTACTCACAGAGCTCACAGAGCACCTTGCTGTCAGTTGCGATACAGGAATAGGTTTTGGGAAATGGGAAATTAGCTTTTGTGCCACGAATTTGAGTCCTGGAAATGACCCAGACTGACGTTTGAGTAACGGCTGGCACTCAGCAGTCACAGGCGGGTGCTGTGTGACAGCAAAGTAAGGAAAGCAACTTTCCATCCTTTTTCTGTAATCACACATTTTAAACCTTGATATAGCTGATCATACAGCAGAGCCGTTGATGATCAGAATAAGAATACTTTATTGATCCTCTCAGGGAAATTGTTAGGTGTTAAATTGTTATTAACTTATTTATTTTGATTTCGCAGATGACGTCTTGACCATAAATAATGATTTGGTCGTCAGTTGTCTGTCCCACTTCTTACCAAATTTTGGCTGTACTGTATGTTGGCCATTTTACTAGTTGCTAGGCAACCAGTGAAGACTCCTGGCCATGAAATAGTCTGGCACAAGTGGCCAATTGTCATTTTTACACGTAAAGAAATAAAATAACACTAGGTCTAGAGATGCTGATAGGCAGATTCAGTATGGAAAGAGCCAGGCTAGCTGTTTCCCTGTTTCCAGCCTTTATGCTAAGCTAAGCTAACAAGCTTCTTTTTCCAGCTACATATTTACTGCACAGATAGGGATAGGGGAGGGGTATCAATCTTCTCACCTAACTCTCTGCAAGAAAGCGAATGTGCGTCCCAAAATGTTGAACTATTCCACCAACAGATGATGGTATAATCTAATGCAACTTTGTTTTAAATACATTTTGCAAATGGAAAAAAATAACATTTCTAGTTAAGCTAAATCTGCAACTCTCCTGCCTTTTCTAGTTAAGCAATGTCCTCACCAAATGGTTTTTGTCTCCGTCAAACTACCACCAAGCAGCCAACCATTCCTGCCTTTCACAAACCCACTGCCAGCTTCTCAAGGGCCACTAACAGAAACAATCGTGGCAAATTGACAACCTCCTTTCCTGACATACACACAAACACCCACATGCATGCTAACAGGGCCCCTCCCACCTCAAGAGGGTCTGTAATTTTCACAGTTGTGGACAAATATCTATGTTCTCTCTTAGCTGTAGTAGTTTCATTGAGCCTTGTGAAAAGCACTGCTGTGACATACATTTCTGCACCAGCTTTTGATGGTTTGCTGAATACACAATTGCTCATTTTAGCCACCGACCCCCTGCAGGCTTTTTATTACTTACATCCAACCATCAAGAGTTAATAAGAAAATAACTGTTGTCAACATGTCATGAATGAAATTTCAAACACAATAAAACTGACAAAAAAGTAAAAGTTGTGGTTACTATTTGTCAAAACAAAACATAAAACAAAAGAACCAAAACTGACAAATAGGCCTTTTGTGTATAAAAAAATGAACTGATATTGCACATATTTGTCGCCATCCGTGTCCTGTAATGTTAAAGGGCATTGCTGTGCAGGAAAGAGGAGTTTGCTGACAGTGTTGAACAGGGTAGCACACAACACAATTCACACACGTGTCCATAGAAATACAGAAATCACCTCCAACATTTTTAATGAATATAAAAAAAACGATTTAATTTCCCGGGAGAAAATTCCTCCTTTCATGTTAATGTTAAAATACATTGAAAATATGGCAGTGTCATACTCAAAACGGGGTAATAATTTAAATATGTAGGGCAGGACAACGTGAGATGTGGAGGAGGAGTAGGTGGAGGGCAAAAATGAGATAGAGAGAGAGAGATAAAAGAAATGGAGGATAAATCAGCAGAGAGTACGTTAGAGATAAAGAAGAGTGACAAAGAAGGAGAATCAAGCTTCACTTTCCTACACAATATGTGAAAAATACAGTGTAACTAGATTTATTTTTTATAGTTTAATAGTCATATATTTATATCCATGTGTCTGTCTGTGTGTGTGTGTGTGTGTGTATGTGTGTGTGTGTGTGTGTGTGTGTGTGTGTGTGTGTGTGTGTGCGTGCGTGTGTGAGTGTGTGTGTGTGTGTGTGTGTGTGTGTGTGTGTGTGTGAGAGAGAGAGAGAGAGAAAGAGAGAGAGAGAGAGAGAGAGAGAGGGATGAGTGGTTGCATTAATTGTGTGTAATTTTCTCTGGGGTGAAAGAGCATCTCACACCTTCTCAGGCCTAGTAATTTCACTCCAGAGATTGAAGCAGTTATTGCAGTCCCATTCAGTAATTACACTGCGGTCCGGAAAATGCTTAAGGTTACATCCATGTTACCCTGCCTGTCCAGCCACTGGGATGGACCATAAAATTGCTCTCAGTGCTATTTCTTACAAACTCATTACTTTGGCTCTCAGTGCCTACATACAGTAATGCTTATGAATGTGAAACCAGTTCCAATTGGTGTTGAACTAGCCTTTATAAGTAGAAACTGTAAACACAACAAATCCACAAGTTTACAGATTCTGATAGTTCATCAGAAACATATCCCTGATTGTACCACAAAGATGGACTTTCTCTGGATACTCATACATCTTTTTAGTTCAATACACTTATGTGAAAACCAATACAATTCTTAGACTGATTTTCCCAGCACTTTGTGTCCAGTAAAGCATGGCATTTCCCACATAGCTTTGAGAAAGTCATCTGAGTTCTCAGGGTGGTGCATTTCAAAAGCGCAGCTTGCTGATCCAGTGATAAAAAAAAAAAAAGCTTGACCTAAATGGTAAGAGTTTACAGCCGTGCTAGGCTCTGTTAGGTTGCAGGGACAGTGATGCTTTGAGCTAAATGCTAACGTCAGCATGCTACCATGCTCACAATGACAATGCTAATATCATGATGGTTCACCATCTTTGTGTTATCATGATAACATTTGCTAATTTGCGCTAAACACAAAGTAGCCTGAGGCTGATGGGAATGTTATTAGTTTTGAAGGTAGGACTACTTACAGTAATCATAATCACGGTGTTGGACAAATGGACAAAATTTTGACCGGATGATGGCAATAGAAGAAAAATCTGAGGATTACCGAAGTTTTTACAGTTCATCTTGATTTGGACATTAATGTCTGTACTAAATTTCATAGCAATCCATTCAACAGTTGTGACCCACAGATGGGAACCTCTTGGTGACACTAGAAGAAAAGTCAGAGGATCATCAAAGTCTATATTAGGATTCATCATCTGAGCACCATGAACATGGCTGAATCAAATCCATCCACTATTGAGATATTTCAGTCTGGACCAAAGAGGTGGACTGACAGACTGACAATGCCATCACTAGAGCCGTTAGCATTGGCTAACAAAATGCAAATACAGCCATCTCATTTTGTTATTCAAATGTAAATATTAGGATTCTATCAAACAGAATGAACATGTTTCCATAAGCAAAGGAAATGGACATTGTATTGTGATTTCAAATACTTTCATCACAAAACAACACAACACTGAGTCAGAGTAAATGTTTACAGAAACTCAAATGGTGCAATTGGCTCTCTGGCAATTTTTTTTTTTTATCAGTGATGCTACTCAAACTGAATTCCAGCTAGTCTCATGTTTGGTCTTCTGCTCAAGATCATTGGATTGCAAAACATTTTTAGTCTGACCTCTATCTTTAACAACAACAAATGTAGTTTTTGAATTACAGTACATGGGAAATTTAGCCAGATGTATTAGAGAAAATACAGCGTCTTATCATGTTGAAAACTGACATAAACATTACAATATGACCGTGTTTCTAGAAATTGAGAACAGTGTTTTGGGATGAATCTTTGGCTTTGACTTTCCAAAAATTGTCCTTGTTTCATTTTGTGCTGGAAATACTCAGCAGCACCCATCCACCCACACACTGAGCAGTGGGCCAGTATAGCATCTTTCTCTACGGACAACCACAGACCCTGAGATCTGGAAACGTTTCACTGTTTGGTCTTGCATTGATGCTTCACAATGATGCACCACCCACTACTCAAACCTGCCACCACAGGCAGTGAGGATTCAGGCACACTGGAGAAAAGGAAAGCATTTTTGCCCCAGTCGGTATAAAATAAAGAAGTAGGTCTAACTTGAAAGGAAGCCCCAGTGAAAGATTGCACCATAGAGACTGACCTCCAAAGGATGGGAACCTGTTTCTCATGTTCTGGGAAAATGTTGATACCTCCACCTAGAAGGTTATGTTTTTGTTTTACTTGTTTGTCTGTCTGGATGGATCTGCGGTTATCTCATAAAGCTGCAAACAGCTTAACACCATGTTTTGTCAACTGAATATTGTTGGTCTGTTGACAAACCATATTATATTGTCAACAGAACTAATTATTAGCGGAACAATCAATTACTTTTTGGTGGTGATCTAGGTCTTTCAAAATTTAGCAATTATTAGTCATGATTACGAAACAAACAGCTATTTATATTACATTCCACTACTGAGCCAGCTCCATGCACAGAAGAAGTCCGTAAGATGGTGTTGAAATCTCCAACAAGTTATATTCATGTTTAGAGGAATAAAAGCATATTGAGCTCACTGGCTAACACTGGGCTCATAATTCCTCACGTTTGCATATGAAGCAAGATGATTTGATGAAATGTGAATGCATACAACACACACCAGTATTGATTTCATTGCAAAAATGTATGACAAAAACACACACACACACACACACACACACACACACACACACACACACACACACACACACACAAACACACACACAAACACACACACACACACACACACACACACACACACACACACACACACACACACACACACACACACACACACACACACACACACACACACACACAAAAGAGAAATAAATGTAACCTATGAAACCAAAAACTATGACAAAAGTTATTACATTTACATTATTATTATTTTATTTTTTTTACCATTAAATAAAAACTAAAACATAAAACGAGAGATGTACAAAATGAACAAACTAAGTAATACAACGTCTAATTCAACTGCATGCATGCATCGGTGTAAGCAGACTTTGTAGCCCCTGATTGGTCAAACCAACATCAGTTTATTAGACAAAATCCCTTTGTAATCCCAGTGACAATTAGATAGGAAGCAGCAACGAAACGGCTGGGACAAACCATGAACACATGCAGGCCAACATTTATAAAAGGTTAGACTAACATTAACATAACGTTATGATCTGTGGATGTGCATGTAATGTTATTTGGACTTTAGTATGAATAAGTACAGGATTAATTTAATTTTAGGCTGGTAACCATCGAAATCTTCACCTAGATGTTCACTAAATAAATAGCACTACATTAATTGTCGTCTGATATTTAAGATGCTCATCTCAATCTTAACCTAGACAGTTAGACTCAAACTAAATGAAAATCAGGTACCAAAATTGACAATGACAGATTTCTGAAACATATATATTACTGCTCTGGAAATGACCTTTACAACTTCAAAGTGTAACATGCTGTCACCTATTATAGCCAGATTACAAAGCCACATGTCCATATGTGTTGTATTGTGCTAACTCCTCATGTAGGCTGAGGAGAACACAGGACCAGGACTCACCATTCCTCCAGAGGGATACGCTCTCTGGGGAAGCACGGTATCTGTTATATTGAGTTTGTTTATTTTAGTTCTGGGGGAGGAGAGATGATCTGTTTTCAGATGTAACCGCGGGGTTGCTGATGTGGATGTTTATTTGTCTTTCTCAATGACAGAGGCTGTTATCAGCCATTAAAGTTTAAGTCTGAAGGAATTACCAGCAGCCTTCCGCCATTGATCAAAATCCAAAAGGTCATCATTTGCAGATGGTGGTTAGTCATACTGGCTGATGCTGGTTCACCAAATATGAACTATGATCACATTAAAACAACAAAGCAAACACCCAGAAATGAGAACTATAGCAACCACAGTGGGAACCATGGTTTGACCAATAATAGATTTGAAGATCAATGTCTAGATTGTGCCAATTATTATTACAGTAAATATACACCATCCTCCTTCTCTAGAAACCCTGAAACATTTAAATCATGCTCTACTTAGAAAAATGTTTGTTTGATGCGTTGACAGTTCATGCTGGCAGAGCGACCGACCAATTCCGAAGAAGGGAAACTGGAATGCATTGAAAATAAATGTAATTGGAGGGTTTGGAAGCTGTTTTAGAGCATGAAGATGTGGTCTGGGACTCAATCATATTGGCAGTGTCCTGTTGGCCACATCTGTTTTTAGAAGAGGGCTTATGCGATAAATTCAATATAGAATCAATATATATTGTGGGATATTGGGTGTTAGTCAGCCCCATCATAAATACAATATATTAAGGACCATGTTGATACATTGCAACCTTATCAGCATTGTACCTGAGGAGGCTTGTTAAAAATGCACACAAACACCACTTGAACCTTGAGGCTGATACAAACCGTCCGCATTAGAGAGGATGTTTACATGTTTAGTCTCAGGACCACCAAACCCTTCAGGGAGAATTGGCAATACCAGACCCCGAAACCTCTCTGACCTCTAACCTCTCAGAGGGGCTCTGAAAACATGGACACTGCTGCATTTGAACAAAAAGATAGACTTCATAAATTGAAAGCGAGAAGAAGAGACGAAAGGAAGCCTGGAAGGAGGCAGCAGGAACCTGAGGGAGAGGGCAGCAGAGGGGAAGAGAGAGAGCAGGACAGGAAGGCAGACTGTGGCCTTCGGTAAGTGTTAAGGATAATAAAGAAGGACTTAAGAGGGTTTGAAAGCTGTTGGTGGATAACAGCAGGACAAATGAGAGGGCCTTTCTAACAGCAGCACTTGACTGACCCCAGCTGAGTCAACAACATAGCCACGGGAAATCTGAATACCTGGAGGGGATGGGGAGCAAGAGGAGATTGTTGCTTCTCCACAAGTGTGAAAATACCTTCTCATCATATAGATAACATTGATCCTTTTGGTGTTTTATGCCCTATAAAAATGTCTTAAAGCACATGAGGGAGAGAGGTTTTAATGGGAAGAAACTGTCACTGACACAGTTTCATATATTATCCTTATCTGTATTTAGTATACATAAATGTGAGTGTTGATATAACAGTCAGTGATATGTGTCGGAGATGCTATATTTTAACTTGAGAAATCATATTGTACTTTTCGCATCCCACATTTTAAACTATTGAAATTTTCCAGATGGTACTGACATTTTCCTTAAAGGGAGCATGTTGGACGCCCCCCCCCCCTAACTTGACATGTTACTGAATCAGCATCTTTATGTATTTGGATTGCAGTTTTTCAATGGGCATCAAGCAGTGGCAGTGCTTTTCCCTTGAGGGAGGGAGATGATGTTGGACAACATCATGGATCCTGTGTGGCAGCTCTCTGAACAAATGAGAACATGAGTGTGCCAACCATCACAGAAAACTGCTTTCTGTTAGTGACAAGCACAATGACAGTGGCATATTAGATCACACCGGACAAGGACACAAAGTAAAAGAAGCATCTGTGTTTCATTTCTCAGGGAGCCAAAAAGTAGTCTACTTCACTAAAAATGTTTTGCATCCAAACAACAGATGTTAGTCATGTTAAATCAGCTGCTTTTACTGGTAATTGTCAATCAAACACAGTTCCATGGGAAGCAAAGCATGATGAGCAGGTGAGACCTCACACAGTTATGTTGATGCAGTGCAACTGTGAGTAAAACAAATCAAGTAGTAATAAGTAGTACTTGTATGTGGGCTGTCTGGAATAGTTAGCCTTTTATTTATTTATTTGTATATTTATTATTTTTTTGTGTGGTTGGAGCATGCACAGCATGGCCACTCACAGAGCAACACATAGAAACACGTGCTAAAATAATTTCTCATTTCAAGCTTTTTGTTTGAAAGCTTTTGCATGCGCTGCCATATGCCCTCTATGAAGACATAGAAAACAACAAAGAAATTGCATTGACAGAGTACTCTTTTGTTTCATCCTCTCGTATTCCCTGGAGCTTGATGGCATCAAAAACAGGCCCAGAAGATAAAGAATAGTGTCCTTGTAAGTGTTACTTAGTTGGCAATAAATAAATCATTTTCTGATTCTGAAAAATAATAGAGCTATGCTTTTCTGCACAGCGTTTCCCCCACAGTGCTTAATTTTTATGACAGTGCCTCTGACTCTTGCCGTTTGAGTACAGGCTTTTAAGATCTTTTAACAAAAAGGACAAAAACAGCCAGGAACCATCTGTGACTTGAGTTTGTAGACTGACACAACAGTTACCTTTTTCATATGAGGGGAATTTACCCACAAACTGACATTATAATATATATAATGTATTTACAATACAATTTATATTAAGTAACATGTTAATTGAATAGTGTACTATATCAGTTGGATACATGTACCAACATGCTATAACATGAACAAACTTGATGTTAAATAAAGATTATAATAAATAAATATCAAATTATGATCATTTAGAATTAAATAATGGTGGCCATTCTCGTTGAGTTTCAGTTCCTAGTCTGAACCAGCCTTTATAATAGCTTTATAATTTGCATCAATGTTTCTGGATGAAACCAAGCTTATAAGACCTAAGGAAGGTTACCGCCAATAGCCAAAAGATTCATTTGTCTTTAAGTCCTAAAACTATTTTAGTTCTTGGCTTGATGAGCTTGTTCATCTGTTTTTCCTGTGGACTCTCTGCACTCTCATTTACGACTACCTGACAGTGCTGTAAGGCCAAGGGAACATGTGGACGACGTTAGACCATTTATTTGTAATGAAATAACCTGACTTTGCTGAATGACAATGCCCAGAACATTTCCTCTTCTCAATGTCACCCTCACTGTTGCATTTTTTCTCCGATTCACATTTTAGCACCTTAACCACAGCAGCTAAGACCAGTAGGTCTATATATACAGCACATCACTGTGGGCCATCCAGATATCTGCCACAACAGAAATATGAAAGGAAATATGAGTAATGACGAAGGATGTGTTACCTCAAATATCGAAAAATGCATTCCATAGAAAGCCAAAACTATCTCCCAATATATAAAAACCTATTTAGTCATTAGTTCAACAGGCCTATCTGACGAAAGTAATGTGAATAAATGTAGCAGAGATCTGGCCAACTTTTTCCAATAATCATTTTGTTTACAGTGTATGAAGAAGTGTTGTATTCTCCCTTTGCTCCCAAATTTCCTGTTTTTCCCAACACCACATATCACTGTCCTCAGCTAGGAGTTCCCCTGCATGTCCACTCTGGACAGACCCCAGGTCATCACAAACATGTGGCAAGATAACAAGACCTCCATTAACCAGGATCATGGCTCCCCTCGGGATATTACACAGCGAGGCAAAATTCGTTCTGGACAATAAGAAAATGCCCTGACACAGGAAACATAATAGCCTGTGTTGAGAAGTGACAATAAAAATGGCATGACCTTAAGCACTCACTACTAAACTTAGACAGCAGGCAAATAGTGAATGGGTGCTAGAGTCATGAAGTCTGACTTTAGAAAGTTCAGTGCTCTCATAAACTAAGATTAAAGACAAGTAAAATGACAGAAAACAACCAATAAACATCATTAATCTCAACAGAGGCAAACTAATAATGTTTCCTTACACGAAAATAAACAAGCAGGCCTGGGATTCTTCTTATGATGAACGACGAAACAGTTTTAATGTTACCGTAAGGCTGTTGTTGACAGTGCAGTGTAATCAACTAGTACGTTTTAGAGGGGTGTGTAGGTGTTTTTAAACTTTGAACAGAGCCAGGCTAGCAGTTTCCCCGTTACTGCACTGAAGTAAGTCAGAATCAGAGCAGAATGTCGTGGTGAACGGTTATGCGTTCACTTACTGATGTACATACTGAAGGGCATTGGAGCAGTGATGCGATTGCTTAGCTTAGAAAAAAGTGAACAAACTACATAGTCTGATCTTATCTGATCTGAACAAAACAATTTGAATAAGCAAAGTGATTCTTCCGCTCACATTTATTCTGAGAGGGGTCTGCTGCCCACTTCTTCAATTAACAATCCCTGATACAGGAAGCCAACAGAGATGAGTGTCAGGAAGGAAGGTCAGTTGTGGGTAAAGAGAGGAAGGGGACACGGTTGGCAGCAGCAGGGAACTGTATTTTCCATGGTTGGATCACTTTGTATTAAAGTGTGAACTGGCAGTACAGAGGATGTGGTGGGGATAAAAAGGATACACAAAGACACAATAAAATGGAGAAGAGAAGCATGTTTCTATATTTGTTCATTCCCTTTCCCTCTTCAAGGTTCTGGATGCTCCCTGCTGACCTGTAAAACACAGAAATAATGTATTTCTCCTCACTGACATGACTCCTTTGCTGATACTTTGGCCCAGAGCTGATATCAGATTGGGTTGCATAGCGGCTAATAGACTCTTGGCTCTCAGACATGGCACTTTATCTGTTCCAGAGTTGGCCTTTCACTTTCCCAGCAATACTCCTCATTTATCTGGATATGTATTTGGTGTATATACATAAATCTGCTGAGCTGGAGTCCTCTGCACTCCAAGAGGTGTGCAGTTGCCTCAATCTCTACAGTAACGGTGTTCTTCTCAATGTGCTTAGCTGGCTGATTTAATGCACTTTTTATGCATTGATGAGACTCAGACACAACACATTTGTAATCAGAACTGGTGTGCAGTACATTTGCCAAGTCTCTGTTGAAAGTTTAGAAACCAGAACAAGCAGCCAAAGAAAGGACTTCATAAGAAAGTTAGAGAGTATTCTCATTAACAACCCAAGTAAGTCTCAGCTGGGATCGAATATTTCGTAAAAAGGAGGTAAAACTTCATATATTCTTTTAAGGTTGTTTTACAAGATTGGTCATCGCCTCCCACACATGATATCTTTGTGCAGCTGGAAATACTTAAAACTGATTCAAACTGGGTCTCAGAAGACGTCAGCATGTTTGATTTGGTCCACTAAAGAGATCAGATAATCTTGTTCAGCACTTTGTTTCCCTGGTCATTTTTCTCATCAGATCTGTTTAGCAGCAGATTAAAAAAGTTAGGTTAAGAGTTATTCACGTATAATTACATATATGTTAAAGATGTAATTAAAAGTATGTGGCATCCATTATTTGACTGCAGCAGGTAGTGTCCTGCAAGTGTGAAGAGTGATGCAGTTTCTCTGCTTTTCAGTCTGCTGGGGACAGCCAGGAAGCCGGTTAGGCCTTTCTGTTATCGCACTAAGTGCAGCAACTAATACATACCCTGCGGCTCTGTTTGCTCCTGGCTGCATGGCGTGCGGTGTGCTTCTAATCATGCTGAGTGAGGACAGGGGCCAAGTCGGTGGGGATGAATGGTAAGTATTACAGAAGGGCAGGAGCAGAGGAGCGAGCAGCTAACAAAGCTTTTGTCTAATTTATGACTCCCAGTGCAGATGGGGGCCTTGTCGCAGCTCCTCTGCCATGAGAGGCGCCCTGCCTGGGCTCAACACCCTGTGATTCTACCCTGGAGTAAATCAACCGCGTAAAACCCTGACTGCCCGAGCAGCCTATCGTCCCCGTACTACCTTCCTTAGGCCTGGTGTAAATCAGCTGGATATCATAGGGAGAGGCAGACAGAGGGAGTGATGGACAAAGGGTTCCCTTGAGGCCAAGGTCCCGGGAGACACAATGCTCTCTTCCTCTCATCAACGTGTGGGTTTGGTTGAGTTTTCTTGGACAGACACAGAGACTTACTGCACGCCTGGACAATATAATTATACCAGTTCTATTAGGCTGAAAAGATCAAGACATCTTACATTATAACCAATAACTGTCAGTCAGTCTGTATTTTTGTCCAAATACCGGTAGGCTTGGTAGTTTGATCCCCAGCTTCTGCTGTCCACATTTCCACGTGTCCTTGAGCAAGACACTGAACATCAAATTGCATCAGCCATATTAATGTAATGAAATATATTGCTCTTGTTATTGCCCAATCTCCTGTTAACAGATGGCATGGTCTCCTGACCATTACGCTTATGAAAACCTTTAAAAAATGATAACATAAACTCTTACATGCATGGTCTTTGTTGCTGTACAACTAAAGGAATGAGTCCAGGCCACGTTTTGTACGATACAATATGCTTTATTGTCCCCTTAGGGAAATTAGTGGCACACATTTGCCTTGACAGTTACAGAAAACCCCAACAACATATGAACAAACAGTACAGCATCAATTGTACCAGTCACAACAATACATTGCACATAAAGTATTTGTAGCTCCTGAAAAGTTAGTATTTGGGCATGTTTTCACCTAACAACAATGATCAATTGAATTTTGAATTGAACTGCATGAAAGTTCCCTAAACATAATACAAGATGGTTTGGCAGTGGGATTCTCCAAATATATTAGCTGTGTAATAGAAAATTAAAACAGACAAAAATGATTTATTTTACCCATTTACTTGACACCATCATTTAACACTCCAGCAATTCAACCTACAGTATATCATGTAAGTGTAGAGTTGGCAAGAAGTGTTGAGTTGCTTCCTGTTCCCAGAAGAATTATGTCTCAATATGCTGACAGGAAGAGAGAGTTTTGAACTTGGAGCTTGACATAACCTTTGTCACCCAGCTTTGTCCCACTCACTGATCCTCTTGGCCTTGACCTTCTTATCGCAACTTTGGGATGAATCATACATAATCTTTTCATCCTTTTCTCTAAAATAAGCTTAGACACACCATATTTTAAATAACAAGTTTATGTCCCTTCATTATTGTCTGTCCCCTTATGAACCTTAATATGATTACTTCAGCAATGTACTAGCAATGTACTTGGTTCCTGTTGTTGTGCTCTATCACTTGGGTTTATTGCAAATCTGTTACCGTAATAATGCCTTTTAAGCTAATTGCCCAGTCGGCGGGGTCCCTGGTGTGCAGAGGTCCCCAGTTAAAGTGTGTCCAGTGCACATTTCTGATGATGGTACACATGTTTCTGATTAGACGGAGAAAAAACACACACAACAAACAATAGAGCTGTTCAAATGTTCTCTATAGATGTAACCCATGTGGGCAAAAAAAGCATCAAACCTATCTAGCACCACAGGGTAGCGGCACAGAGAAATGTGAAGAATCTGACTCTGACTGCTAGCGTTGAAAGGCATGAAAAATCACAGCTTACAGCCAAATAAGTCAGAGAAACTGAGCATTATTGCATTTGACATTTGGAAACATTTTAGTTGTGGCAGTGAATAAGTAAATATTATAGGTCCAAACTGGGGTGATGGAACTTGTCATTATTCATTTACCTTGATTTTTGTGTGGTTTTAAGAAGACCCCGTCACACACTTCTACAATTTGTTGTGAGAATAAAGATATCAGACACTGTAATGACAGAAAGAGGCCTGGAGAGAAGTGGGATGAGAGGTGGAGGAGGAGAAAAAGATGATGGTAACTTCACTGTGTTTGCAGACAAACGTCAGAGGGCAGCACCGCATAGAACAGGTGGTCATACGTCACTTTGAGTATTACACAAACACACACTAACATTCAGACACAAACAATTGAAGAAGTGTTTGGGGTCCATTTTGATTCCTGATAACATTTTTTTAACACCCCTGTGACTCGTAACTCAGTCCAAACCATTGGTGGATGAAAGAAAATGTGGTAGACTGTTCCTGCTGTAGGAAGTTTACATTTACATTCGTCCATTCATCTCTTCTCCCATGAAACCTATCTGCTCCCTGTCTTCAAGACTTTAGAGATCAACAGCTGTTTTTTTACAGATTGCATTGCACCTTCCAAGAGTGCATCTATGATAAGCTTGGCAACTATGTTTGTTTCAACAATTCAACACTAAACCGACCCATGAAAAGTGAAAAAAAAATATTTAGGATTGTATACAAATTTAGACATTTCTACATCTGTTGCACTGTATTCTTTCCACTTGTGTCAACTTGAGTTTCAGGCCATGTTCTGTGTCAAGGCACTGCTGCCACTATATATCACCAAAACAGTCCTGATCACATTGTTGTGGTCTATAGCTATCACTGGCTGGAGTCCTCCAAGCCACATCTGAGAAAAGACTATATTTATCACCGGAAA
The DNA here is from genome assembly GCA_023631565.1 of Gymnocephalus cernua. Taxonomy (NCBI): domain Eukaryota; kingdom Metazoa; phylum Chordata; class Actinopteri; order Perciformes; family Percidae; genus Gymnocephalus; species Gymnocephalus cernua. The sequence goes on along the minus strand of CM042437.1, from coordinate 16,920,811 downwards.
GCAATGCATACCCAAGTTAGCTCTCACACACTGATACACAAATACACACACACACACACGCACGCACGCACACACACACACACACACACACACACACACACACACACACACACACACACACACACACACACACACACACACACACAAACATGCATGTGCATATACAGTAAACTGAATCCACATTGCGGTTCTGGGGGTTTCATTTAACGCGTCAATGTAGCACACAAGCCTCGTCCTGATTATGTCTGGTGTGGTTTGTTCCAGCTATGTTTGAGGTCTGCTAAATACACAATTTCGTAATGTGTTGACCCAACGTGACCTGGAGGAGGTAGACATGTGAAAATGTGTTGGGTCCTGGTCAGAATTAGTTTGCATGCAGGTGTTTTCCTGTGCACTCTAAGAATCGCTTTAAAATCTTTTACAGGACGATAAAGATTCAAACTCATTTCCTTGAGCTCAACATTTTGGACGGTCCACCTCCGAAGCTCATTTTTGTCAAGATGTTTATAGGGAACACAGTAGTGAATGGTTGCTGTGTGGTTATGTGCGCACAAACGTGCATAAACACACAATTGCTGCTGAGTGAAATCACATGCAGATGCATTAGGCATACTGTAGCATGGCAGAGGTCTGATGCACCCGGATGAGAACCCAGCCCACCCCTGTAATTACTATCAGACACACACACACACACACACACACACTCACTCACACACACATACTAACTGGGACAGGGGAACACATTGGAGACATTAGCACTGTCACTGTGGCCACACACGTATAAAGTTCAACATGGCTTAAATATGCATTAATATAGACACGATGATGCTTTACTTATGTTGATTTATTAACCAGTCTGCGGCTTAAGAAAACAGCATGGTTCTCGGCTCTTCCCAGTTAAGCCCTGAGGCTTTCACTCAACCCAAAATAAAAACCAAGTGTTCCACCAAAATTGCACACTTCACCTGTATAAAAGCAACATACGGAAGCGTGATGTACAGTATTGTTCTGTATATATATATATATATATATATATATATATATATATATATATATATATATATATATATATATCGTCACCTTCCTAAAATAATGGCCTAAGTCATTTTTTGACAAAAATGTTTTTTTTTTTTGCCTAAATCATCTCCTCATTGTGCTGGCTACCTCTGGTAAAATTGCCTACATCCTCAGTTGATCAGGTCTTGTATTTCTTCACCTTTAGTAGAATGTCAAGCGTGTGACTTAGTTTTTTGTGTTTTCTGAAAAACCTGAAAAAATGACTTAGGCCATTGACGATATACAGTATATACATATATATCATTTTCTACTAATTCATGTATTGATGATCATTTTGGGATGTGTAAATACCTTCATTGAGGCTTGATAACAACATTGTGCACTTGTGTGTGAAGTGTAACAGAAACAAAATGCCCTTCAGCTGTGGAATTCTTTGTGGAGTTGGAGACACAAAAACATCAAATCCAGTACAACTACTTATATTATTAAATAATTGTTTGTCTAAATTTTGAGGGGGGAAATTACCACATACAATTCTCGTATTTCACTTTTTTATGGGGGCACACACCCACAAACACAAAAGCTTTTCAGACAAAAAAATCTTTGCAAGGATAAGGTCTACGTGAAATTCAACAACGCAGTTAACATGGTCAGAGTAGAGCCTGTCCACATTAAAATCTATCAGAGAAGACCCTCCCAAAACATTTTCATATAATCCAATGCAGAACCAAGACAAGTCATGTTTTGAGTAAGATCCTAGACCTGGAATAAGGAAGTGGTTCACCTAAGACAAAAAGCCACAACCATGTAGTTTACTATGAATGTAAGAAAAATTCCTTCTCTCTCACAATAACTTTGCAAAATGATTTCATCCTCGAGACATTCGTCAGGTTCCAGGCATCTGATGAAGGCCATACAGAATCCCTTTATCGTAGCAAGTTGATAACGGATGAAATACAACTTCAAACTCTATTACCACGACAGAGAAGATTACGTAGCACGTGGCACCTGTGGAAGTGTGCTATAGTCTTCACGAACCATAACTCTACAGAAAGTCTCTGAAAAGCAAGCACCCCCATGCTTTGCAGATGTTAACTAAACACATAATGTTCTCTCTTTAAATCGTGCGTCACTTGTTATTCTACTGTCAGGATGCTAAGCAGCACAGAGCAGCGATGTTACCGTCACACCACCACACCCTCTGGGATTTGCAATCTACCCTCTTACACCCTATAAATCTACTTCCCCCATACATACACAGAAGCAGGATTCGTCACATACGCACACGCACACGCACACGCACACGCACACGCACACGCACGCACACACACACACACACACACACACACACACACACACACACACACACACACACACACACACACACACACACACACACACACAGTTAAGATAGACAGCTTTGCCACCCACTAAATCCTGTGAGCTTGGTGTGATCTTTCAACTAACTTTCCTTAAATTATGATGTGCAGAGAACACAGCCGTATACATACATATTATCTCCTTCTCCTCTGTGATAAAAGTTGTCAAGTATTGCTTGAATAAACAAAAGATGGAGGGCGAAGACAGACAGGAGGTTTACATTCCTCTCTGCAGCTCAACCTTGCAGTCACAACATCATGTGAATGTATCAGTTTATTTCCCACCATAGGTGATTAATCAACACCTTGATAGTTTATTTGACTTATTCTGACTCCTGTCTGTGGGCCTTTATATTAACTCGCCAGACGAAAACCAACAAAGAAAACATTGTGTCTGTTAGCTACCTGATCAGAGCTCTGCACATGTTTTTACTAATTTTAAACTACAAGTAAAGGCCTAGCCTACTTCTTACTGTGACACACTTTCCTTTTGGTTCAGTATTTCTTACTGTAAATTCAAATCCCCTCCAGTGTCTCTGGAGTGGTTTACTGAAGGTGACCCACATTTAACAAATAAAATAGACCAGTGTCTCCATCTTTCTAAACTTTCTGAGCCAATGGTGACAGCAATATCCATCCCTATACATAGATATGTCTTTTTAAACAAATCCCTCTGTTTGGAAAGATTGCTGGCCTTTGCTCAGGCACCACAAGGCGGAGAAGACTTTTTAATTAAGTCTTTCGTTTATTTTTGCAAGATACTGGAAACAAACTTCCTCTGAGATGCAAGTTTTTGGCACTGCTCATGTTTTGACATCCATGAAGTGTATGGTTTTTCAACTGTTTGAAGGAAACTCCATTAAAAAGGGATTGATGCTTTGCAGTGGAATAGAAGTTTGGAGCTTTGAAGTGCTTTAAATCCGTTCCATTATGCAAGGTCTGGTTGGACTGCACCCTGATTGCGACATAAAAACTCCCAAACTCTCTTGCTTCCTCTTCAACAGATAGGCTACATCTAACCAAGCTGATTATGCAAAACACAAACACAATGGGTTACATGGCAAAATGTGGTCCAGAACATTTTCATTGGAATGGGGGTGGTTCAGTGAGTTCTTCCATTCTCTAACTAAAATGAGTTGTTTAGGGGCGCCATCTAGAGGGCTAGAGCCCTGTGCAGCTGTGCACCAGCAGAGGGCGCTGTCCAACAAGTTAATCCTTGAACAGAGAGCACAATGCCTTCTCTGGCACCGGAAACAAGCGTTTGACTAGTAGCAACAACATATATGACATAAACCAAGCCAGTGATGTTGTGTAACGGCAGGTTTTGTAAGTTATGTCTGTCATTGTTGCTTCGACGCTCTTAATGCGCCCAACTAGTCAGCACCGACAACGTATTAACGCTAATTGTCTGTTTTACGACTCTGTATTTGTTGGCACGTTAGTTAATTTAAACCGACTTGCTGCTGGTCGCCAATACAGCTGATGATGTTCGGCTCACTGTTAGCTTAACATGCTAGCCTAGCCATGTAAACAATAAACATTTATGAAAGACTTTCTAACTCAACTTTATGTAAATGTAATAACGGTCTACCTAACTTCTTGTATTCTATTATTTGACTAGAGCAGGGTATTCATTTTCCTCTTCTACGCTTAACGTTAACGTTGCTCTATCTAACGTTACCGTTAATTTTAACTACCCGGTTAATTAGAGTTAAAGTGACCTCTTCGGATATAAAATTAATAGTTATATTAAGTTTACAATATATGTTTGATTGAAGTAAAACCAGGGCTTAGACGAGACTTAACGTTACATCCGTTTACAGTTGCATCACTATGCCTGTGACGTTAGACGGTTCAGAGGACCAAGTGTCCTCCTCTTTATCCAGCCCTGCCAGTGCTGCCCTTACCCCGGGAGGGACAGAAGAGGATGGGGCGACAGGGGGCTCAGCAATCTGCTCTTTACCTGAAAACAGTCAGGGCTCCGAGGTTGCTGCAGCCTATCCTGCCAACACTGGACCTGGGGAGGGTAACAACGGTGAGCTATGTAACTCTCGCACCACAAGAGAGTAGGGAAGAACATAATGAATAGTGTTGATCTGTCAAACTGATTCATGTTAACCTCAAAGAGTCACCCATAGCTATCTCATGCTTCCATGTATTGCCATCTGTGGTGTGGTACAGGTGGTAAGAGGTCTGGAGCCTTGCTGCAGATTGACCGACAGCGTATTCAAGCAGCATCTGCCAGTTCTGGAGCAGATGAACTTCAGGGCCTTGGTGTTGCTGTGTATGACCAGGACGTCCTTGAGCAAGGTGTCCTTCGTCAAGTGGACGAGGCAATCCAGGAGGCCAGTCAGGCTACTGCTAAAGCTGAGGCAGAGAAGGAATACCACTCTGTGCTCGATGATGTCAGGTAAAGGACAATAACTGCAATAAAATATAGACTTCTGAGATGGTTTTCCTGAGTTTTCCTCTAGGCAAAATATTTGTATTGTGTTGAAGTGTTCCTGTGAAAGTCCTTCAATCTAAGTCTTCATAATTTGTACAGTTACCAATATCATATAACTTTGCGCTTGGTGAAATGTTAAGATAATGTTTTTCAATTGTTTTTAAATGAAAGATCATACTGTTTAGTAGCACTGGTAAAAGCACAGTTATCATTCAGTTTTCTCCAAGACTTATTAACAGTAGTATTTTAGACCCCTGATCAGATGTAAATTTATCACTAAGTAAGCTCAGATGACGAAAATAAAAGACGACAAAATAATTCCTAAGTGCAGTAAATTTCTCTATTATCTTCACATATGTCTTTTTGATAACAAACCTTTAAATTAAGGGGCTGATAAATCTTCCTCTGTTTTTATAAAATTGTGTTTGTTTCAGGTCCGTCACAGCATCCCTGAAACAAATCAACAAGATTATCGAGCAGCTGTCTCCTTACGCTGCCTCCAGCAAAGATATCAGTAGGAAGATTGAATCTGTCAAACGACAGAAAGAAAATAAGGTAAAACACTAAATGTGGAAAATCCTGAAATTAAAATTGTATGATTTACATCATAAATGTTACATCGACATAATATTGATAGCGACTGTCATGAAGATTAAAACACCTTTTAATTCAGGAGAAACAGCTGAAGAAAGTCAAAGCCAAACAGAAGCGGCTTCAGGCCATTTTGGGAGGAGAGGACACCGAAAGGGTGGAAGCTGAGCTTTTGGCAGAGGATGATGAAGAGGAAGGTGAGGTGTCTTTTAACCTGTGGGTGCTTTTCAATGTATTAACTAAAAGCATTGAAAACTCATTAATGACGGGAATCAATACTGAGTCACATAAGGCAAAAAAAAGTCCTCCCTGCTTGCTATAGATAATGTGAAACCAGGGTTGTGTTCAGCTCTGCCCAAAGTGTAACAAAACAAAGCAAAAACAGGAACAATGCAAAGCATTAATAGCAGTTGCAGTTATGGTTGCCAAGAAGGCTATTCTGTGGCATTCCTTGTTTAAGGAATTGTCAGAGGAGATTGAATGCAAAGGCTTGAATAAATAACGGGTGGTTAAAAATACACTGTACGGTGCAGTAGAGCTGGGCAATATATCAATATTGTATCAATATCGTGATATGAGACTAGATATCGTCTTAGATTTTGGATATCATAATATTGTAATATGACATAAGTGTTGTCTTTTCCTGGTTTTAAAGGCTGCATTACAGTAAAGTGATGTCATTTTCTGAACTTACCAGACTGTTGTAACTGTTCTATTATTGACCTTTACCCACTTAGTCATTATATCCACATTACTGATGATTATTTATCAAAAATCTCATTGTGTAAATATTTTGTGAAAGCACCAATAGTCAACACTACAATATCGTTGCGGTATCGATATCAAGGTATTTGGTCAAAAATATCGTGATATTTGATTTTCTCCATATCGCCCAGCCCAACGGTGCAGTGATGGCTATAGATGTTCATATATGTTACATCTTCAGCGCATATCACCCTGACACACCCACCATAATATATGTCAAAGGTTTTAAAAGATGTGCACTGTAATAAGAAAAATGGCACACATTTGACCAAAACATTTTCACCTTGAACTTTCCGCTGGTGTTTTCATTATGACACCTTCGTTACATTTAGTGTTGAAATGTTTTGTCTCCAGTTTATATGTTGCCATGTACAGTATGTTTTGCAATAACCTTTGAGATCTGCTTGCTCCTGTTTGATGGGTGTGTGGAAGTGAAAACCAATACATCTATTGTGAAAATCCAACATAACCATGTTATACAACACAGCACCCTTCCAAACAGCTGTCAACACCTTTTCAATGTTCTCAGAAAAGGACACAGCAATACATAACCAATTCTGTTTAGGATGTTTAGGATGTGCTGTGTTTTGGTAGAGTTGAATATGAACCGTATAAAAAAACATGATCACAGAGACATAACAGAGATGGCTATTAGACATACATATTTAAAAGGTGTAACCTAGAAAGAGCAGTGTTGCTACCAAATGTGATTCACACAAGTTCATTTCTTTGTTTGTTATCACCTTGAACAAATCCATGTAAATGTAGCTGCGCACATAGCCTAAAGGTGCACTGTAAAGTTTCTTGTAAACCAAAAAGGTTGTGTTTACATTGAGTGTTTAGCACCAAAATGTATTGTGTGCATCCTTGAGGTGTAACAGTTGTGTTAAATGCATTCTCTTTCTCACAGAGAACAAACAGATAAAAAAAAAAAGTATTTTAAAACCTGCTTGCACGCATGTTTGTCGTCATATGTGTGCACGAGTAGCAAACAAAACGGGGGCATGCTAATCAAAATGTTACTCCATAGTCCATAGTGCTACTAAAAAAAAACCTCCACAAGAGAACCTTTTAAGAACTGATACTCAACATTTCTGTATCTCACCCTGCCTGATATGTGTGTTGTACCAGAAGCTGGGCCGTCCACACTGGGCAGCATGCTCATGCCTGCTCAGGAGACCGAATGGGAGGAGCTTATCCGGAAGGGTCACATGACTCCTTTTGGAACACGAATCCCGCAGAAGGAGGAAAAAAAGGAGCCTCGAAAAGTGATGCTTGTCGAGAACTCGGCCTTTGACCTATACTTGGCGGACCAGGCCAAGATGGCTACTGAGAGGAAGAGAGTCCCTCTTCTAAAGAAGAAGAGGAGCTCCAGACTCAGCCCCGGTGAGGCCAAGGGAAGAAACAACATAATTGTTACCTCTTCCAAGGACAAAAAAATGAGGAAGCGCATACGAAAGCTCCAGATAACGGCTTTGAAAGCCCATCCTAAGGCTCGGCCTAAGGCTGAGCCACAGCTCCCTAAACCAAAGAGGAAGCATCACACCGAGGGAGAGGAAACAGACAGTGAGGGGTCAGAATACCTGCCCAGTGATGAAGGCATAGATCCTGACCGAGAAGAAAGAGAAGCCATTGAGGAGGGCTTTGGGGAGGATGATGAAGAAGAGTATGAGTTGAAACCGTACAAGAAAAAAAGTGAAGGAAAAGGGAGGAAGAAAGTACAGAAAAAAGAGGAGAGTGATGAAGAATACTGCCCTGAGAGTTCAGATGAAGAGGAGGATGTAAAGGGTAAAGACAAAAAAAACAAAGATGATGGAGATGTGGAGTGCTACAAACAGAGAATAAGGTATGCTCATTAACCTGCTGCTATAAACTTGGATAAATGATTGATCATTGTGGCCCCTAGTTTTGAAATGTGTTCAGTTTCTGAATTGGAGATGTTAGATGGTTATCCAACCATCTAACATCTCCAATTCAGAAACTGAACACGCAAAGGTGTGAAAAGTTGTCATCATACATCCACGCCTGTAAATGACATGCTCCACAAACACCAAAATGAGCCTTTAACTTTGCATGACATTTGCAGTGGTGCAAATGTTCTATTGTTATTCCCTTTAGTTAAGGAGAAAAGCAGTTGCTTTCTGCTGGCTCCATAGTGCAGAAGGAGAGTTAATCCCAGATGAGATTGGCAGCTGTTTCTTGACTAAGCAAATTCACTCCCTGCTCTTCTTCTCTCTATGCTCTCACACTGGCCTAATTATCCTACTGCACATGGTTCTACACACTCACTCACTCTAATGCTTAAATTAATGGAAGACCAGCCCTAATGAGATTTTGTATTTATAGCTGCCAAATAAATTGTGTTGGCATGTGTCCTTTATTTTTAATTTTTTTTTACACTATATTGATTGAATGTCAATTCAACAGCATAAACATGGCATGGATGGCGAGGCTAGCTTATATGAGGAATGATATTAGAGCGGGTGGTATTTGTAGTTGGGTGGAGTGGGGGCAGAGAAGTGTAATTAACTGAACCAATGCTTAGTCTTGACTTAATTAGAGAGTGTGGTCTCCCAGGCCCAGCTAAAGGACCAGTTTCGTGGCCAGGTGACAGGACCAGGCCCAAATGAAGATGGATTCTTATCCTTTCCACCTCACACCTTTCTGGGGAACTCACACTACTAATTGTCTGTATCAATCTTCATTTGCTGCGCGACGACTGTGCCTCTAACTGCCCTCTCTCCTGCACCATTAAAATTGTTCTCCTTTACATTTCCCTTTTTTGCTGTAGATGTTCCACCGTTCAAGGGAAATACAGTCCCTCCAGAAAAACGCGGAGTTTTTTCGTGATTGTTGCGGGCAAAAATCCTTGATTATGCGGCACGTTTTCTTAAAAAATGCGATGGAATATGCGGGATATTTATGCCATTTTATGCGATGAAATTGCGGGAACTTGCAAAAACTGCGGGAACTTGGAAAAACTGCGGTTTGATGAAAAAGAGAAAAAAAGTGATTCCCCCAACACCGTGTTCTCAGTAGGTGAAATTACGCTGAGATATATGTAGGGTTGGGTATTGTTTGGTTTTTTTTCTGATACTGGCGCTAAATCGGTACTTTTAAAACGGTGCCTGAACCGATACTTTTTAAGAAAGTTTTTTAAAAAGAAGAAACAAGAAGGATAGGCCTACTCAACAACAGTCGGTGACATTAAGGACACGTTGTTTATTACTAAGGCCATATGGTCAAAATTAAATGATTTAATAGTAATGTAATAACTATAACTTATAATAAACAATAACTTATTTCACCAGTAAATTGCTGTTGGACGACAAAAACAGCAACCAGATGGGAAAAGGGTATTTTACAATAACCAACCAAAACCAAACAATTACCAGTGTCCGTGAATGCACCATCTGTGCGTTTCCGACGTCGGCAGTTGCTGCGCTGCAGCGCAGTCACACTTTACACTGTTTAACGTCACCTGTCAGCATTTTAACCGTGTTTAATCACGCTGCTAGCTAACGGTAGGCTAACGTTACCTGCTGTCCAGTGTAGTGTAAAGTCAGGCACCGAAATAAGGCACCGAAATCTTCGTTCTTATTCGGTCTCGTTAATTACTACCGTTTACGTCGGATCCGGGGGCCCATTGGCACCGAGTTTCGGTACCCAACCCTAGATATATGTGACTTTTTTGCAACGAAAATGCGGGGATTATGAAATCATGCAAGCCCCGCATATTTTGCGCGGAAATCGGCAATTTATGCGGCGAAAGTGCGGCGTTTTTAAAAAAATGCGGCCCCCGCATGAATATGCGGACATTGGCTGATTATGCGTTGAATTCTGCGATCGCATAATCGCGTTTTTCTGGAGGGACTGGAAATACCCACAACTTAAAACATTTGGTAGCCATACACTTGTGTAGGCAAGTCTTAAAATAAATCAGTGAGGGCAAGAGGTGCAAATGGTACATCAATCCATCCATTCTCTATACCTGCTTACCCTGTTTAGGGTTGTGTGTAGCTGGACCTATCCCAGTATGCAAAGGGTGGCGGGGTACACCCTGGACAGGTCACTAGTCTATCACAGGGCCAATGCCTATACACAGAGAAATCCAACATGAAACTAAATTAACTTGAAATGTCTCACTCTTTTTTGAGCGTGGATTACCAAATTATTTTAATTTTGGATGTATAAACACAATGTCAATCACTCAAAGTTTAGTCTAAAATATTGTCAAGCAACACTGACGCTACCAATGACCAGCCAACTATCCGTTTAAAGTCGTTGTTCTTTGACTTCTAGCTCAGCGAGTTGTCTGTGTTCATTTATATTGGCTGAAGCCCCCCCGAAGATCTTCACAGTAAATAATAGAGAAATGCATTTTACCACTAGATGCGCTCCATTAATGTGTACTCATTCTCTTACTAGGAGATGGAAGCGACAACGTCTTCGAGACAGGGAGGTAAAGAGAGAAAGCGGCGAGGTGCTAACAGATGACAGTGATGAAGAATTTGACGAAGGCTTCAAAGTACCTGGTTTCTTGTGGAAAAAACTTTACAAGTAAGTGTTCAATGTGAAACGTTGAGTTAACTCAAATCTACACACTGTTACAAATGTTTGTAAATGTCTACTAAAGTGATAGCATTTGAATAATAGCTGTAAAGCAATTGGTGTATAAAAATATCTACAACAAACCCTGCTGCTTCTAACAACACTTTGAACCTTTTCAAATTAAAATTGAAGAGATAAAGATGTAAAGATTATTTGATCAAGACACCATAAACTTGGTTCACTTAGTGCTAATAGGTCACTAGTATTCATTGGTAAGTCATTTTGTCAATCTGTTGTTTTTAAACACTTTTAATAACTGTGGCAACTTTGACTAGCTTAGTCGATAAATATTGCTTTGCCAAGCCAACCCTTAGTTGTGATTGTATCTTTTCAGAACTTGCTATTTGGCATGGATTTAATAATTTAGTACTATATTAATCACTTATATTCATTTAGTTTTGGCTTGCAAGTACGAGTAAATCATTTCTCCAACTGGTAGGGATTGGGTAATTTGACACTTTACTGGCAAGCATGTAATTGAACTAGATTTAATTAAAAATACGGTACGATTACCTGGCCAACCTGTCATGTGTGCACTTGGATGTCCATAGTTGCTGTGATGCACTGGTGTTGTAATGTTTTGCATATGTGCATATCACATAATCAGGTATCAGCAGACTGGTGTGCGGTGGATGTGGGAACTCCACTGTCAGCAGGCAGGAGGCATCCTGGGAGACGAGATGGGATTGGGTAAAACCATCCAGGTCATCTGCTTTCTGGCTGGACTGAGCTACAGCAAACTGAGGACCAGAGGATCGAACTACAGGTACACACACACACACACACACACAAACACACAAACACAAACTGTGGCCAGAGACTTTGTGTCTGTATGGTATGAATATTTGATTAGGGGGATTTCTGCTTGAGAGTGTTCATCTGAATTATTAAACATGTTTCAATTATCAGACTCTTCACTTTCTTACTGCAGACATCAGAGAAAACACTGACACTCTGGTTGTGTGTGTGTGTGTGTGTGTGTGTGTGTGTGTTTCAGTAGTGTGTTAGCGTAGAGTAAGTGTCTTCATGAACACTTGAAGTGAATTTTGGGCTGATGAACTCGGGGGTGGAGCAGCTGTGGGACAACAAATCAACCATGGAAAACATGTTGCTGTGGTGGCGATCGTCTTGTTTTACTGCACAAACAACAGCCGTGCATTTAGAAGGTGGAGCTTCTCTGATGGTCAATACTCTGTCTACTATAGACGCCCACAAATTGATTGCTTGCAAACTCAATTATGGCCAAGTATCAATAGCTTCCACCAGGCAGAGGTTCATACCATCCCATTAGTGTATCTTTATGCGTGTGTGTCTGTGTTTGACAAAGCACTTGTAAATCTTCACAGAGGAGCTGAGCATGAGTACATGCACCTTCGTAGATTCATTCACAGAGAGGGTGTGAAGCAGTGGGGCTAGACTTTATAGTAAGATCCTTCTGCTGCGTTATTGTACCTGGACACTCAGCTTCCTCTATTTCCCTTATGCATCCCACATTGTACATGCAAGCAAAGCTCATTTTCACTTATTGGGAAAAAGCCTTTACTTTCTATAATTTGTTATAGAAATGATGACTGTAAGTTGCTAATGTAATTTGCTGAGGTTATCCAAAGTTAAATGAACCTTAAGTTCCCTTATTACCTATCTTAATTGCAGGTTTGCGATTAAACAGCCCTGTACCGTGTGTTTGGTTGTAGGTATGCTGGTTTGGGTCCGACGGTCATCGTGTGCCCAGCTACAGTCATGCACCAGTGGGTAATGGAGTTTCACACCTGGTGGCCTCCTTTCCGAGTGGCTGTTCTACACGAAACTGGCTCGTTCACGAGCAACAAGGTAATCAGTGTTCCTGTGTAATTGATTTTAATAATTTAGTTAGAAAGTTTTCTACAGGGTCTTTCTACCTCTGGGGGGCACTATAGGTCTGTTGATGCAGCATTATCTCTTAACCTTCTCCCCTCTCCACCTCTCCTTCCTCAAGCCACATTAAAGTAGATGCCCTACTTTGATGCTCAAGCTACCAGAGATGGTTAGTAATTGCACTGATGAAAACCTGCACTGATCTGTGTTTTTTTTTCTCTGTTGCAGGAAAAGCTTATTCCAGAGATAGCATCATGTCATGGTATCCTGATAACCTCATATTCAGCTGTGAGGAATATGCAAGACACCTTGCAGCGCTTCGATTGGCACTACGTTATCCTGGATGAGGGCCATAAGATCAGGAATCCAAATGCCGGAGTTACCACTGCCTGCAAACAGGTATTGTTTCAAACACAGACACATTCATGAACACACACTTTCTAACCACAGCATTTGAAACCATACAGTAGTTAACAACTTTCACTTGTGAATACATTTAAACTTTGCTTAGTTAAAAAAGTCTGTTGGTTATCTAGATTATCTCTTTCCACGTTCCTACCTAGAATAAGCTATTTATTTACTTCCATTCATTCTTGTAGAGCAACTTCAAACGTGTTAGGACATCACATTGATCTTAAGGAATAACATAAATTCTCTCTTCCCTCTCTCTAGTTTCGCACTCCCCACAGGTTCATCCTGTCAGGGTCTCCCATGCAGAACAATTTGAAGGAGTTGTGGTCTCTGTTTGACTTCGTCTTCCCCGGCAAACTGGGGACATTGCCTGTCTTCATGGAGCAGTTCTCTGTGCCGATCACCATGGGTGGATACAGCAATGCCTCACCTGTACAGGTACTGGTATACACACAAATGCACAATTAGGATTTGTTTAAATTCGGCTCTTTAGTCTTCCTTTCTTTTGAATTTGAGTCATTTAACAAGGTTACTTTCAAAATATGAATAGGATAACGTAAAAAGCCATAATGCTTATTTCCATTATGGACTAAAGCTTATGGGAATAGAAGAAAAAGCATGACTAGCATACCTACAGCCATACATAGTGAAATATCAAGCAACCCTGTAATACCCCTTTCACACCAATGGCTCAACCAGGGTTATACCAAGGTTGACTGTGTGTTTGAATGGGTTAATGCTCCTCGATCTACTCAGCTTTGCGACCCAGGTTGCCAGGTGTGTTGGATCAGGGTAGACTAGGGTCAATTTCAATGGGAATTGCACATGACCTGGGTCGCTAACAGCTGGGGCGGGCCAAATTATGTGATTGGTTGGAAATGAGAATGGGGCAGTCGTCAAAGGTTGCCGCACACAACGACAGCAACATAGATTTTGTCTCGCTCCAGCCTGCAGTTTGCTGCTGCATTTTGCTGCTGCTGCTTTGATCTCTCTTTTTTTCTCTCGGTCTGAGTCGTGAAGCCTACAGCAAACCCCAACTTTGCTTTTAATGAAATCAAACAAAGAGAAATGTTCTCCATCGTCTTAAAATGGTCATAAACCGATAGTAGAGCAACCTACTTCCTTGTCCAGCTGCTGCAATAAATATGCAGAGGAGGAGAAATCAGTCTGCACAAAATCATCTGATACGTGTTGGTTGGTTATTTATTTCGGTGCGAAACAAACACAAAATAACCTTTATTTCTCTCTCCCTACTGTACAATGACAAATTCAAGTAGCTACAAAGCAATTAGTTAATGTGGTATACAGCTGGACTGGAGTATGTAATGTTAGCTGTTCACTGAATATGACGTGTAAAGCCCCGCCCATTTCTAGCACTTAAGGTCATTGTTATGCATTGCTCCCAGGTTGTGACCCAGGTGATCTCTGAATTGTCATGACCAGGGATATACCCATGTTGACTGGCTTAGTTTGAATTTCCAAAAGAAGGTTGACCCTGATCAGACAACCCTAGCCCAACCCTGGTCACTGGTGTGAAAGAGGTATAAGTTACTTATAACTGTAACATAGGGAAAGAGCGAGGAAGGGCTAAAGTGTCACTTGACAACAATAGTCACCACACATGCGTGTACAGACATAATTTTGCAGAACAAGATGGAAGCAAGTCAGAAGGAGAGATAGTGGAGCAACAGAGTCATTAAGTGCAGTGCAGGATAATGTAGGTCCATGCAAAGGAACTTCAGTACATCCCTAGTGTGTGAGAGAGGGAGAGGCTAAAGTGGAGAGACAGTGAGCTAAATTGTAGCCCTTTGTCATTAGTGCTCAATCGTTAATAACCCACTGACTGTATGGATTTAATTATTTAAGCTTGCTATTGATGCTTCTTCCGCTGTCGATAATAAAAACCTTTACTAATTATTAATGTTATTAAATGGTCAGAGAGGACTAAGCGCTGCTGCCTTATCCTCTTCTTGAAATTCTCAGCACAGCAAAGCAGATCCTCGACTGATGTTCATGTATATGAACTAGATGTATGTACAACTGTATGTGGATGGGGTGGTGCTGGAGGAACATGTGGATGTAGGATCCTTTACTCAAGCATGCGTTTGCAGTCCCATGTGAATCCACTCAGCAGCTTGTGTAGAGATCACTGGATAATCTGCTGCCCTCCTCTTCTTCTTTTCCACTCTGACCTTTATTGAGCCCTAAATCCTACCATGTTATTGTCCCCTCTAGTTTTGCCAAGGGTGACTTTGATCCCTCTGTGGACCCCAGTGAGTTAATGTTTAAAAGGCTAACTGGCCTTTAGCACTGACTCTGGATGAGGGGTAGACATTTGCAGTAGAGCTTTTAGTGGGGTGGGACAGAGTGTTTCTCAAGCTCCCCCTCTGTTTCCAATGGAGCTGGCTAGTAGTACTGATGAAAGAAGAGGGCTCCGTCCCTCGAGACTAACGGCACTCTGATCAATGTTTAATGGCTCGGGCTGCTGAGAGGGACAGCAACATGAGGGAGGTGATGAGAGAGGGCAGAGGAGGGGCTAAACGACAATCATGCCTCAGGACACTGACAGGTGTGGGTGCTGATGTGGGTGTTTTGAAACACTGAACAGAATGCTGTTTTAAAGCTGTTTGTTTGTGTTGCTTTTCAGGTCCAGACGGCATTTAAGTGTGCATGTGTGCTGAGGGACACCATAAATCCTTACCTGCTCAGAAGAATGAAGGCAGACGTTAAGGCCAACCTCTCCTTACCTGACAAAAATGAACAGGTATTCATCATACTCTAGGACATTTGACCCTGTTGTGTGTAGGTATTGAACAGCCTCTCCCTGGTTCTCTTAGCTGGGGAGGTGTTTATCTGATTGGATGTGACTGTATGTGCCACGTCTAAGGAGTATTTGATGAATGTGCATGGCCCTTGTCAGGTGAAGCCAGCTAATAAAGTCCTAGTAAAGTAAAAGGAGCAGGTATTCATTAAGGTGGCTGTTCCCTGGTCTGTCCAATGCAGCTGATGATGGTTGACTCCTCGGTCCTCTTCAGCTCATTAAGTCAGTCCCTCGGGACAGCAGTGGCTCCAAAAACACGTTGCTTCCCTCTAATTTCTCTTTTCACACAATGTCCCTCATCAAGGGGTTTTAAAGCGGATGCTCACTGCTTATTACACACTTTTACTTGTGTGCGTGCGTTTGTGTAGGTTCTGTTTTGCAGATTAACAGAGGACCAGCGGCAGGTGTATCAGAGCTTCTTAGATTCCAAAGAGGTCTACCAGATACTTAACGGGGACATGCAGGTAAGCCTCACATTCATAGTTAAACTCACTGTTTGTTTTATGCTTCCTCCATTTGGGCTCTTTGTGTTGACCCACGCTGCATTATAAGGACAAGAAGAGCAAAACTCTCGGGCAAGGAGAAGGCGTCCAGGAACAAGACTTGCCCCATTCATTATTTAACCTAGACTGGGTAAACCCAGCCCGATCTGACTCCCCAGGCTATTCTTCAATCTTAAAAGATTGAGCTTGGTCTGGTGATAGCCAGACTATATTTAACCTCCTAACTGATGAATATCAGTTCTCTTCTCTCACTCACAGCCCTTTTGTGTGTATTTTTATGCAGTCTTGTACACTTAAATAACAACAAGTGCCATCAGTGGAATTCTTTTTTTTTTTTTTTTGCAATCAAAATTTTGTTAAACACCTAATACCTTGACTTTTGTATTTTTTACAACGCTCTCTTTTAAGGAAGCTGTGTTGTTGGTCTTCTCACATTAGCTAGACCCTGGAGAGAGACTCGACCATTTATCACCACTGACCAAATGGACGTGGTTGGAGAGCCAGGGCTGGCCACAGCAAAGTGTACACACACACACACACACACACACACACACACACACACACACACACACACACACACACACGTTCTTATAGACATATTCAGTGGTCACTCTCAGTCCATTAACCACCATTACTAATGCAGTGACCATTGTGCCTTCATCCAGAAACACAGCCTTTTTGTTTGTAAATAAATTATTTAACTAATTCCTGTAGACTAAAGTAAATGTGTTTTATTTTTTTAACGGTGCACTGCTGTAAAACGCTGCGAAATCTTCCAGCTTTTTCAAGCTTTTTTTCTACCCGTTTTGTAACCTGCCACCAATTCTGTGTTCATAAATGAAACACAAAAACTGTGTTTCTTTTCTCTTTTTTTTTGTGCTGTTTAGGTATTCTCAGGTTTGATAGCACTACGTAAGATCTGTAACCACCCGGACCTTTTCTCGGGCGGCCCCCGGATCTTGAGGGGAATCCCTGAAGACCAGCTAACTAAGGAGGAACACTTTGGCTTTTGGAAACGCTCAGGCAAGCTGATAGTGGTTGAGTCACTGCTGCGACTCTGGTTCAAGCAGGGCCACAGAGTCCTGCTCTTCACTCAGTCGCGACAGGTTAGGAACACGTTGCTCTGACTTTCTGATTCACCTATTAATCAGTTTGCTAAAATTGCAGTTAATATATAATAATACTTTTTTAGAATTGTTTGGTATAATGCACTTTTTCCATGGAGTTAGGCAACACATAATTAGTCATTTCTTCCCCGTGTCAAATTAAATTATGTCTTAAATTGTCCTGTCACTTCTCTGTATTTGCTCCTGGCTACCTACAACCCATGCATGCAAAAGTGTGTGTGTGTGTGTGTGTGTTGTGTGTTGTGTGTGTGTGTGTGTGTGTGAGAGAGAGAGAGCGTATGTGAGCGAGGCCCCAGCTGTTGCAGTCAATACCAATGAGATTATACCTCAGAGGAAACCTGAGACCCTCCCTGTCGGTATCTCTGTCCATGTAATATTAATCTGCTCTAATCCTTTTAGAGATTATCCAAACCTCAGCCCCTCTTTCCCTCTCTGTTTCTCTCCCTGTCTTCCTTTCCTCACTGTCTCTCTGCTGTCGTTATTGTCTTCCTCCTCTCCAGATGTTGAACATCTTTGAGGTATTTGTGACAGAGAATAACTACTCCTACGTGAAAATGGACGGCACTACCCCGATAGCTTCCCGACAGCCCCTCATCGCACGCTACAACGAGGTAAGGGTTATTTATCCCTAATGGCTTTAAGTGTTTCCCATGGAAATCCCGTCCTGAGGGATAAAATGCTTCAGTGGAACCCTGCACACCCTGAGGTGGAAACACTTATTGATGACAATCTGTTGTTCAAACTGGACGTACCTTATTGTCTCTGTCTTTAGTAGAAAGATTTTTTTTTAATTATCAAACCCTCTGATTCTGTTAAAATGCATGGCAAAACGTACCAGTATTTTGGCGTTTGAGTCATAGCTAAAGCTTCTCTTTATGTTAGAGAACAGGGTATTGTCGTCTTAAAGTAAAATGTAATTTAATTACTAATGTAATTTATTTATTTAATTATATACCAAAGTGATGATCGAAAGGAGTATAAAACTTGACAAGATGTTCATTAATCGCTGACATTTTTTCTTGCAGGACAAATCCATTTTTATCTTTTTGTTGACCACTAAAGTCGGAGGTCTGGGAGTCAATCTGACTGGAGCCAACAGAGTCATCATCTATGACCCAGACTGGAACCCCAGTACCGACACACAGGTTCGACAGATGCACACACTCAGTAATTCAAATAAAGCCTTAACTAGGTGCAGTATTTCTAATGGATTTTTTATTATTCTACATTTCTAGTGCATGCTTTTTCTGCTTCTTGCTGTTTTTTCCTTCTTTATTTTTAGATTAAAACAAACGTGACTGTGTGTTTCAAATAATTTACATTAACAATTAACAATTAATTTGAATGTATTGTGTTGTTGATAGGCACGGGAGCGAGCTTGGAGGATTGGTCAGAAGCAGCAGGTGACGGTCTACAGACTGCTGACTGCAGGGACCATCGAGGAGAAAATCTACCACAGGTCAGTCGGAGTGCAGTTTTTCTTTTTATGTTTGGCCGTAAGCTCTTCATACATGTGATATTCAATCACAGAACTTGATTAAAAATAGGTTTAAAAAAAATCCTGCACTGTCCTTTGTTCTTTTTCTAATACAGTCTTGCATTTTAGTTATCTTTCTATTGACTTCACACGTTTGTGAATATTGGTAATGAAATGACTAATTGCTCACATCACTGCTGTATTACTACTTGCACTTTCCCAGTTCTCAGTAATTGAAAAGCTTTCCTGCATTATTAAATGGCCAATCAAGGACTTCTAAACTGTTGCTCAGTTTGGTTTGGGTCTGTAAAGTGCTTTCAAAAAGCAAGTTGAAAGATCTGCAGGGATTCTATTTTGATACCTGCAGTAGCGCGGTTAACTAATTTTCTCATCCATCAGCCAAACTACTCTGTGGTGATAGATGATCAAGGTTGCCTGCTGAGGTAAAACAACAAATTACACACAAGTATCTAATTCTGTATTGTATCTGGTGTAATTCAGGCAAATCTTCAAACAGTTTCTGACCAACCGCGTTCTGAAGGACCCCAAACAAAGACGCTTCTTCAAGTCTAACGACATCTATGAGCTCTTCACTCTGTCTGACCCTGATGGAGCTCAGGGAACAGAGACCAGTGCCATATTTGCAGGTCTGCAGAATTTTCTTGTGGTTTTTCCATGATGTTCTTTCCCAAGAAACATTTTATTATCTTATTATTAGATCATCTGAATTTCATTTAGTTTAGAAAAACTAATAAATAAGTGTATGTTTAATATTCTGTTGATAGCTAGTAAGAAAGCCCTTACAAGAAAGCGGTTGACAGATGTACCCAAGGCTGGGGATTGGTTCGATGTCATTCATGATATTTATGTAATGGAGAAACCTACTTTTACTGTAAGACTTGAACTGGATACATTTAAATACTTGAATCAGTTTCCACACTCAGACCAGAATTAACTTGACTCAAGATAATCTAATTTACACGTCACCTCCCCCAAGATCTTGTTGAAGCTACTCAAATGTTAACTGTTCATTTTATTTAGGTTGTCAATCTTTTCTAGAAGTACGTACAGGTATATTCAGCCTGACTTACTTTCATATTTTTTATTATTTATTATCAGTTTTTTTAAATTTTCTTAGTAGTTTATTTACTTTATGCTTTACCTTGGTTAGTGCAAATGCTGTTTACTTATTCATTCACTTATTTATTTTAATTTTTTTATTCCTGTTTTTTCAATTACTTATTTATCTTTTGGTTACTTTTATTTTATTCTTTTCTATATAACATTGGAAAATGATGGATGTGTTGTGCTGCATTATAACTGAGATTCCAAAAAAAAAAAAAAAAAAAGTTTGGAAGAATTGACCTAATAGGTTTTGTTTTGATTGTCATACAGGTACTGGTTCTGATGTCAAGGCACCCAAGAAACCTCAGAGGCCAAGACCATCACACACGGTAAACCATGGCAGTCATATACAGAGCCACTCCTCAGCGAACCAGAATGGAGCTGGTGCAGGCAGCAGACACTCCGCCACAAACATTCCTGCATTAAGAGATGGAAACACTCCGTGCAGTAAAAACTCTCCGGGTAAACCAAATGGCCCGACAGACAGTCAAAGCACCAACCAAAATGGCCAGGATGTAGAGCCAAATATTTCAGCAAATACACAGTGTACAAGACAAATAACTAGAGACTGGGACGCAGCCCAGCCAGCAGTTAGAAACTCAAACTCGTCCAGTTCTCACAAACGCAGAGACATAGACTCTGTCCTGACTAGCCCACAAAAACACAGGGAAAAGAGGAAGCACTGCGTCTCAGCTGACTCGGACAAACACAAACACAAGAAGCGTAAACACTCCAAGGGTTCTCGGTTTGAAGGCCTGCGCATCTCTCACTTGGTGAAGAAAAAGACTTTCAAGAAAGTGGAGAGTGAAGACAATGAGACAGAGAAGAAATTAGATGATTACGTCTTGGCAAAGCTCTTCAAGAAATCTGGTAGGCTTTTTGTGCACAAACCCCATCAGCCATATCAGACATGGTTCATTTAGTAAGTCGTGCAAAAACAATAAGCTTCTTTGTTGACTCTTTTCTTCTTCAGGTATCCACAGTGTGATGCAGCATGACAGCATCATGGAGTCCTCCAACCCCGACTATGTTCTTGTGGAAGCAGAAGCCAACAGGGTGGCCAAAGATGCCCTGAAAGCACTTAAGGTTTCTCGCCAGCAGTGCAGGCTGTCCTTCAACAGACCCCCTCCTCCACCTGCAAGGTATACAGTCTCACGCTGACACACGGGTTGTTTAGGGCTCCACTAATCTCATGTCAAATAAACATCTCAGTTTTTCCCTTGTTTGCTGTCTCAGGAAACGGTTTGGACAAAAGAATAATTCTCTCCTGGTTGCACCTTCTGTTAACTCTGTCCCCACTCCGAGCAAATGCAAGGTAACAGCACTGTTATTATGAAAGATACACTGTATAGCTATGGCAGTTATTTTGCATTTGTGAGCCCATGTTGTGTGAATTCATCCGTTTCTCTCTTTAGGATGCTGCTATTGTGAAGAGGTCTGTGTCAAAGAAGCCTGGTTCAGGAGCTCATTTCAGTGGGGAGGGCGCAGAAAGTGACTCAATCTCCGCCCCACTCTCCTCCTCCTCCCTGCTGGCCAAGATGAAAGCCCGGAATTACCTCAGCGTGCCCTCCAGCCAAAGAGAAGAAGCCGAAGAAGAGGAAGACGGCTCCGGAGCTCCAGGAACGAGCTCCCCCCCACCTCCGCCCACTGAGCATGACGAGCTCTTGGTGGATGTGCGCAACTTTATAGCCTTCCAGGCGAATGTGGACGGACAGGCCTCCACCCAGGAAGTGCTGGAGTACTTCAAACCAAGATTGACCGAGAAACAGGCGCCTGTCTTCAGAGAGCTGCTCAGGAGCATCTGTGACTTCCAGAGGACTTCTGGTCAGGAGGGCATATGGAGACTGAAGGAGCACTTCCGCTGAGTGAAGCACAGAAGCGGAGAAAAGACTGAACTGTGATGCATATTTGAGTACTTGTCAGCTGTTGCGTCTGTAGAGTTCAAGCCTAGAATGTCTTTTTTTTATATTCTGTCAAATTGAGATGTCTAACAACAACAGAATCACAATAGATTGAAATGGGTTTGTCATGGAAGGACCATATTTTAAGAAAGACATTTACTCATATTATTATCAGTTCATTATCCGTTAACTACGTCTTAACGGAAAATCTGTTACAATGTGAGTTGGTTTGAGATTTGTGCTTGTTCACACGTTATTGCAATTGCTTATGTTCTTTGTTGTTCCTGGTTATACTTGAATTCACTTGTTTTATACAGTATTTGCCTGAAAGTTAAAACTGTAATACATTGAGTAATGATTTACTAAGAGATATGTATTTGCTTTCAAATTTCTTGTAGATCTAACAGCCTCACTTTTGTCATATTTTGTAATATTCTTCTATGAAATTATAATAGGGGAGTAGTGTGTAATTTTGTAAATATGACTAAATCACCATAGATTTAGTAATGACTCACTTCTTAAACTGTGCAAATATAGTGTGTGTGGGTGGGGGCGGGGGGGACTTCAGTAATATTAAAATGACCTACCTCCAATAATTTGTGGAAAAATGGGCAAAAAGCAGGATCATTTAGCTGTCATGTTTTTATAAAAACAAATAAAAGGCTAGTAATGCACTGGCTTGCATTTATTGTATGTAATAAACCTCTGTAACTGCTGTTTTTCCAGTTGAATTCTTTGAACGGGATTAGAGTAAAGGAAGACCTATTAGTCTAGACTATTAGTTCAAAACAATGTAAACAATTATTGTATTTCAAAGAAGATGATCAGCCCGTAAATACAGGTTGCTGAGCAGAAATTTGACACGCGTGTGGTAAATGATGATATTTACCGCAATAATGGTGCGTTATATGTAAGTTTCTATTTAATTTGATTAATCAAAATGCAATCTGATTTAAGATCCCTGTCCCAGCAAGACCATCTCGGAGTTGTACTTGCGTGTGGAGCTGTGGTGCTGACCAAGGTCCTGAAATGAAATCCGGTTGATAGCTATGGCAATCATGTAACAATGGGACTCAAATCCACTAGACATAGATAAATTTAACTTTTTTCTAACCAACGAAGATGAGAGTGTAATTTCATTTAGTCACTTAAGCAAGAGGATGGAGAGGAAAGCCGCTGACAGGAAGCACACACACACACACACACACACACTTGAGGCCTGCACTCTTGTCAGAGTTGTCTAGACCAAATATTGGGATAAAGTTATCAACCGTTATTTGATTTCAATTTTCTCCACGCACCTCGCCGAGGTCATAATAACAACTTTATTTTCAGTGGTGCATAAATTAATTACGCGCATTTAATAACTAAAATATCATTATATTCCCCCTTTAATAACATAAACGCTGCACGCCAGGGAAACCCTTAATAGCGCGGGGCCCTGTAACTGGCCATTATCCGCCTGTAATGATATTACAGAACCAATTACGCGCCATTAGAAGGGATTTTCTGCACTTTATGTGGTTTAGTCCAATCCCGCACTCCTCTTCTAAATTTCAGCTGCTTCTCGAAGCCTCATTTTGCCTCCACCTCAGAGACGCATGGCGTCTGCGCTCTGCCGTCCCAGATGCGCTTTAAAACTAATTGAAAGGGTCCCGCAGCAGATCATTTATCTGAGGAAGCGAAATAAATCGCTGGACCCCTTGCTGTGAACAAAATCAAAAATTTGGCCTTGTGAGTGTTCTACATGCGCAACCCCTTGTAAAGTGGACCCCCTAACACACCCTGACGAGCAATTAACCCACCCGACAGTCAATCTAAAACCCAAAAGCAGTCATCCTCCTTTTTTTAATATATGAAAGAACCAAATAAAAAGTGCAGCGGGTATGTGTGGATGTTTATAGTTAGGGAATATGCTTGACTCTGGAATAACAATCACTTGTGATGAATTTTTTTGGCACCAGAGCAGAGCTGCCGTTTGCCACCCTGGGTATATATCTCCCCTCTCTCCTTTTTCTATCTTTCTCTGAAACAAACACACACACACACACACACACCAGGGGTTGAGGGTGAGAGAGGCAAACCGTGATAATCCGATTAGGACCAATTAGGCGTGAGATTCTGCGACTCTAGCTGAAAGCCTTAACACTCTGTAGGCAGTTATACAGTTATAGAGACATCTGGACACTCCCAGAGAGAGAGAGAGACTGAGACAGAGTGTGTGTGTGTGTGTGTGTGTGTGTGTGTGTGTGTGTGTGTGTGTGTGTGTGTGTGTGTGTGTGTGTGTGTGTGCGCGCGTGTGTGTGCGTGCGTGCGTGTGTGTGTAGGAGAGCAGGAGGAGAGAGAGAGAGAGAGAGAGAGAGAGAGAGGACACTCCCAGTCAGTGGAGTCAGTGGAAGTGCACCAGCCACTTCTCTTCAGAGCGGGAAGTCACTCACATCAGCATCCTGACTGCAGGTAGGATGCTCTCCTACATCAACTTTGAATCTTTCGAAGTCCCTCATGGCGACACCTCTTCCTAGGACGATTAAATGTGTTTATTTTCCCACCACAGATCTGAATCGCACGGTAAGCGGCTGCATGCAGCTGAAACTTTTGTCTCTGTTCCAGGTTCAGTTTCGCAGCTCGGAGAAACACCAGGATGTTCTACTTTCACTGTCCACCTCAGCTGGACGCAGAGTGCTGTCGCTCTAACACATGTAAGTTGTCTCTCCTGCATTTATACAACATCGTGTTTATACAGCTGCAAGTTATTTCTAATGTAGGATCTGTTAAAGACAGAGTCTGAAAAGTTTTTTTTGTGATATTAAGGCTGCGTGCGCAGAGTGTGTGTGTGTGTGTGTTGTTCTTGTTGTTGTTGTTGTTGGAGGACCGAGAATAGGCCTGAGCAGATGTATTCTTTTTTTTCTGTTTTGTTTTATGATTATCTTGAATTAATAATGAAAAAGACACAGGCCTAAGAAAAAGTTATTTGTATGCAGTGAATATTGATCGCTATAACAACAGCATGGAAACAGATATTCGACGTTTTAACGTCGTGAACACCAAAATCAACGAGTATTTTCTCTTTCCCCACAAATTGAAAGGTGGATATAAAGGGTTAAGTCTGGTTTTCACTCTGCGATGTCAATCTGCTGGCTGATTTGGTGAAAAGCGCTGGTGGTTTGGCCCCGGGGCAGAGGGGGCGTTTTGTCCCGGGCACAGATGTTGGGTGTCATGGCTCTTATAGTCCGTCATGGTTCCCCTCAGACACCCAGCATCAATGTTTCATGCAACTAATAGAAATACAAAATGTGCCAGAAGTCTTGTCTGCTTTGGCCAAAATGTATAGTTTTTTTTCTGCATTTCTTTTTTTTTTAAACACATTTATTGAAATTATTTTAAGATAAACATGCAATTATAAACCATATTTTATTAAGTGGCTGAATTCTCTCCAATAAACTCCCCCCCCCCCCCCCCCCCCCCCCCAGTGAATTCAAGCGGCTTTGGCAACCACGCCCCGGCTGATTTTGATGATGGATTTCTACGCAGAAAACAGCGCAGAAACAGAACAACATTTACTTTGCAACAGGTAATTATTTTCCAGGACAAACATATCCCGAATAAGAAATATATGGAACTTCATAAGCGACACAGACACATATACTAAAAGTAGGAAAAGAATAAAACACTTGGGAAAAGTTTTCAAAATGAAAGACTTTGGCAGAGATTTTCCGGATAACTACCCTAGAACATAAATATCAGAAAAATATAACTAATATATAGTTTGATGCGATAACAACCTAAAAGAAAAAAAAACATCGCTTCACACATAGAAATAAAAATAGGCAAGAAGATTAGGAAACCTCTCAAATTTAAGACTTCTCCTTTTGAAGATTGTGCGTGGACATATAGCCCTCTCTATGTATGCAGGCAATTTGATGTTAGGCCAATATTTATGCCTATTTTAGGCTACTTTACCTTTTTCATCTTATAGTCTGCTATCTCTGTCAAATGTACAAGCGAGTACATTTTAATCAGCATAGATCTGATGATGGTAATAGGAAGAGAAAGAATGAAATAAACAAAAACCTAAATAAATAGAAAAGTAGGCTACAAATAGCCTACATCAAGAGAAAATACACTTCTTTAAAGTAGCCTATAACTGGTGTGTTGTGTCCATGCAGTTGGAGGCTTTGGAGGCCGTCTTCGCCCAGACTCACTACCCGGACGTGTTCACCCGGGAGGAGCTGGCCATGAAGATCAACCTGACCGAGGCCAGGGTGCAGGTAGGCTGCAGCAGCGTTATGTGTCCTGGGCACGTTTGACCATGCAAGAGAGGGTAAATTAAGCCACTCTGTCATTCCGGCGATGCACTTTAATAACATCAACATAATGGTGAATATTAGATTAGCTTGATTAATCGGTCATTCATAATTAACCAGCGATAATGTTCCTCGCTAATTTGTCCAGCGTCTCAAAGGTAGGAATACATCATCCATGCAGATCCTTTTCCAGTTTTCGCAGACAGAAAACGATGTGTGCTTTAAAAGAGGGCAAAAAGCCTCCACAGCTGTTTATTTCTCTCTCTCTCTGACACACACACACACACACACACGCACACTTTAAAGCACAAACACACTTTTAAAGCACAAACACACACACACACCTTAAATTTGGCAATTTATATTCCGGTCCAGCCCTGCACATATGCGCGGTTATAAACTTGGCCAGATGTAATTAAGTTATGTGTCCTGTATGTAATTTCCTGCATTCCAGATTTGCTTTTGGGTTTTGTTGTGCGCACAGATCTAATTGTGGGAAATATAATAGTTTGCTTTTTGTTCCCCAGGGTCATCTTACTATCGCTTAAACCCAATGGCGGGGTTGATAATGGAATCCAGCGCTGTAAATTAGGGATTGTAAACAAATTATTCCCCTCCTAATCCGATTACCACATTCCTATTATTAAATCTGAACATGAATCCACCGCAGTATGCAGGGATATTAAACTTACATTATTATTAGAAAATAAATTTCCTTTCTGTTGTAGTCTTATTGCCCCCCTTTTTGTAAAGTGTCAATGGGCCTCCCCCGCATTAAGAGCACGCTGCAAATTGAGATTAATGGAGCAATTATAGCCCATTCAGAAACGTGTGTGTGTGTGTGGGGGGGCGCGACTTCTAGCTGGAAGGTGCAGGGGTGAGATAAGTCCATTGGTTGTATTGTTGTCCTGCCACCAACATGTTGTCCTTTCTTTATGCCGAATGAATGCATGTGTTTTGTTGGCTGTTGACATCATTTATACCTCTGGTACAATAGGAGGGATGCAGAGCACATGCACACCGATTCTAACCTCCATTCACACATCATGATTAATGCCTGCTAGAACCAAGTCCTAATCGAATCTGATGTTGTCAAACAATCACTAAATAGGGAAATAAACGACTTCATCATAGCCGCCTCTCTCTCTCGGGCTGCACAACTGTCAGTGGGAAGTCATTAAAATATGATAATGAAAAATTGCTCAATTAAATGTTGTTATAGGCAGCGACCTTCATTCGATTAAGACACCAGAACTTGGTTATATGTTCTCAGCTGTGTGGATAGTGATTTTTTTGGGGATAAATCGGGGACTGTGGGAAATTAGAGCGCTGGTGTGACACATTTAAACACCTCTTGATATATAAGAGTAATCATAGCAATTAGAGCATTTGCTTAAACTTTGCTAGACCTGTTAACAAGATAGAAAAATATAATATGTATGCTTTGCATTTGTCTGTGAAATGCCAAAAGAATATGCAAATGGTTAATTAAGTTGGTAAAAACAATTTGCCATGGATATAAAGCTGCATTCAATAAATAAAATAAATGGATGCAAACTGCCAATGTGTCAGGAAATGCAGCCATTTTCCAGTTTTAATTGGTGATTTAATTTAATTGTCTTCCCTTTCATTTTTTTTATGCAGGTTTGGTTTCAGAACCGCAGAGCAAAGTGGAGGAAGACGGAGCGAGGGAGCGCAGACCCTGAAGGAGGGAAAGAGCAGATGAGTGACGGCAGTCCTCCATCTCGCAACATCAACTCTCAGTCCCCAGTGGACCACAGCAGAAAGCAAAAAGAACCACTGGAGATGCAGCAGAGGTGAGAAAAGACAGATAGAGGATTGTTGTAGCTGCTATTGTTCTGAAACAGTGTCCCATTGGTAGCAGAGAAGTGGATGGTCCAGATTTGCAGACTGGTGGATCTGGGTGATGGAAATAAATAAGAGGCTGTTAATAACTGCCACCACAAAACTCTGACAGCCATCTAGATCATTTCTTTAAATTAAACAATGTCCTTTATACAATCTTCCAGTTGAAACAATCAAAGCCACAGAGAAAATCAGCTTTTTAGTGCACATTTTAGTGGTAAAACAAGTTGTACAATAGTTGAATAGAAATGTATGTGCATTAAAAAATGTGTCCGGTTAACTTCAACTTCTAGATAATTAGATACAGTGT
This sequence comes from Gymnocephalus cernua, assembly GCA_023631565.1. NCBI lineage: Eukaryota > Metazoa > Chordata > Actinopteri > Perciformes > Percidae > Gymnocephalus > Gymnocephalus cernua. The sequence continues at coordinate 16,892,303 of CM042437.1, read as the reverse complement.
GTCTGTTTTCTCCAGTATCAACAGGACAGTGGGTCCAAGTGGGCCGTTCTTCCCATCCTGTATACCAGGCACACTCCTCAACTCTGCCACCTACGCCCAGGCCCTCTCACAGGTCGCCACACTGAAAGGTAAATATGATTCTCATTAATTGGAAAATAGAGATGGTTATAATGGTGATGTGATGATGAACATCTGGTTTTAAGTAGTCTAACTACTAGTCCCACTTTTGCTATTTTTCAGGTAATGGCTTGTGCTCCTGCTGTGTTTCTGACCCCATGGGCTTGTCCTTCCTGCCGCCCTACGGTTGTCAGGGCAACCGCACAGCCAGCGTGGCCGCCTTGCGCATGAAGGCTCGTGAGCATTCGGAGGCTGTACTGCAGTCTGCCAACTTGCTCGGTGGGCCCGGCGTGGGAGTCCTGTCTGGAGTCGGCATGGGCACAGCTGGGGTGGCGAGGCCCACAGTGGGTCCTGTCATCGAGGTGCCCGTCACTGTGGGAAGAGGGGGAGACAGCTCCAGTCCTAACACGGTCACCAAGGTCCCAGTCCTGGGCAGCAGTCCTGACAAACACCCTCACTGCTCCAAGGAACCACTGGAGAAAAAGTGAAGTGCTGGACAAAAAAATGGATGTACTGATACTCTAAATCTGTGTGATCGTGCCTGTTATTACTACTCTACTCTGCTCTGGTCCTATGAGCACCTAAGCACAAATACTGACTGACTCAAGAAACAGCCTGGAAAAGACTTTGCTGATATCACATTGTATGGATGCAAAGATTACAATATTTATTTGACAGTAAATTATTATTGTTTGTGAGAAATGCTGAATATTTGGGGCCTTGTTATCCCCATAGAAGCACAAATGTGGTTTGGGATCTTCACGCACTCTTGGATTCTATTTGATGGACTAAGATAGATACAACACGTGTGCAACAAAGACCTATTTGATAATGTGAATTTAAGTAATCCTAATACAGTTCCTCTCATTTTCATAAAGAGGACAGATGCTTACATTGTAAATGTTAATGCATGTAAACTGTAAGTGTACAACTGATGGCAGGACAGTGAGGCTTTTTGGAGGATTTGGGCAATATAATGTTTATGCCATCAGGTCATTAAAGGGGTCAAACAATCTCTTATTCTTTTGAGTTTAAAGTGAACGTGCACTTTAATATTAATCAGCCATTTTCAGTGTAAATGTGTACATGTGCCAGAATACAGTATGTTTATGAGTGGCTGAAGCAGACCCAGTGACAGAGCGGTAGTTGTCCCTTCCACTCTGTTAGCACATCTGTAGCGCCAACAGACAGGGAACACACCAGTCCTGTTGTGACATGTTCTTTAAAACAATTAAAGATGTAGTCGCTCATGTTCCTCTCCTGTTGCCTCGCGCTCCAGCCATCTGTTCTGATACATTATTTATCAGTTTCCCTTAAAGCTTGGAGAGGAGAGCAATTGTGACTCTTATTATTTATTTACTTTTAGTAACGCTCACCCTCATCCTCTTTCTTTTCCTCTCCCTGAGCATTTCTTAATATACCCTATTAAACATGATACATGCTATTTATTAATGTTGAATCTACTTTTTTTTTTTTTTTTTTTAAATATCATCTCTCATCACCTCAGGGCTCTTCATACAGTAGTTTATCGCAGGCAATACATGTGTTGATTTATTATTCCTAAATATCTCTCCTCACTAGAATGGCTCTTGAATAAAGGATCAGCTGATCAGATTGAGAATACTTAACCGCAGAGCACACAACCAGTAGTTGGGCTGATTCAATTTGCGTCCTTGAGGATTTTCAGGAAATTGCTTTTGATAGTCAATAACACAATTAAGTAAACTACCCACACATTATGATGAATAATTGATAAGAAATTATGTATTACCATGAAGTACTGGTTCAATAATTGATGAGGCGACACCCTGGTGACATAGAAGAGGGAGATAATGTCAGAAGTCGTACCAGGTTGTACACGGAGTGCAGATCATTCACATCCTCTTTTTTACACCATTATATGTGCATGTTGTAAGCACTCTACAAATATTTCAATAAAGTGACACTTTCACTGACGATGAGTCACTTTCTTGTGACATTAACACTTAAAAAATTGATGGGATTTTATTTTATTGGGACACCATATTTCCCTACAAAATACACACACACA